>JAODUO010002320.1:0-2500 GCA_025642075.2 Ridgeia piscesae
TATACATAAAACGCAATGCATTTTACACTTAAATCTGTTTGGAAGTAAAGAAACGTCAAAAGTTTCCAAAAGAAATACAACAGATATGCTATGAAATTTGATGCAATATTTCAAGGGTGCAAAATGTATGTAGCTGGATGTTTACAAAAGAAAAGGTATTGCATACACACAACAGCTACATAATGGATTTTGTACAGTGTATTGATTTCCTGACAATGAATGTAGTCAATGTATTTCCCAATACTGAAGAAAGCATTTGATCATGGTTGTGTTAATAAGCTTTGAAACCTTTTCACATTGTAGGTCTTGCAAAGCTTCAAACTTCCTGATTGACCTAAACCTCCATCGAGTATGAATATTATGGAAACACACTTACTTATGACTACAACATTCACTGGGAAGTTGCTGCAGACAGTGTGTGGGGATGGAATGGGATGATGTTGCACACCACGGCTTTGAGTGACTGACTTCCGAGCATTTCCACAGTGACTGTGATGGATTCTCCTGTTTCTATAATCTTGTTTGACGTTGTATTTTTCCATGTATAGTTTCTTGTTGCTGGGTTGCTGTCAGCAGTTACAGTCATTACCTCTCCAACAACTATGATCTCTCCAGAGGTATGTGCACGACCATTAAACTTCACCGTGAGTAACCGTGGCCCATCTGAAAAACAAACAGTAAATTCCGTCTGTAATTGGAGTTAAATATCTCAGAACGTCTAAACATTTTTCCACACAAAAATCCTTCAAATGTGTTGTGTTTTGAAATTGACAACCTAAATAAATCGGCCAAGAGGCCCTGAAGTCCTTTGGACAATGCAATGACTTGATAATTATAAATGAAATGTGTTTTGTTGAATCACAGTCACTGTAATCACCTAATTGGCATTTTCTCTGGTTAATCCATTATTCATATGACAAATACCTCCAGACTGTGTGAATGCAGCAGAAAATAGCAATAAAATGAACATTAATTTTCACTCTATAGTTGTCCATAATATTAATTTTCTATGTTTGTCACATACAGGTGACAATACATCATTATGCACTATATATCATTCACATAATTGTAATGCTAATTAAAGAAACATCAAAATAAACACAACTTGCATTTTTTAAATCAGTAGTTTTCACAATACAGCTTAAGACATAATTATAGACAGCAACTGTCCAGTTTAACAGGGATTTACTGGGTTATTGATATATTCAGATATAGATCTGCTACTGCTGCCAGAGAGCAAATAGTCAAGTTGCTCCACCAATAAAAAATGATGAGAATGTCCAGTTTCACTGGTGCAATTCTGAGGCCTGGCCTCTACTAAATGAATACACAGGTAACAGCTGGGATGTCGTATCCTGAGCAGCTAAAAGTGTAGGCAGAATCTGGCAAAATATTTACATTTTACTTTTGGGGAGAACCTGATTTGCCCTTACACAAGTCAAGACTAGTCAAGTGCAATGTAAGACACATGTATGCAAAATTATAGGAAAAGCTACAGAACAGTTTTTACAAAATAGGACAATTTACCAATTTCTATGTCCCAGATGTGCACAAAAATTTGTTAATCAAATTCTAGTGCATAGTGACAGTACCCTAAGAATGCAAAACCTGATGTTCACCAGTTGAGATAGATATTCACCAATTTCTTATATCTAAGGACTAAAATGTGTGATAGTTCAAATCAAATAGGTACTCAATACTTACAATAGACGTTTAATCTTTGTGATGTGTACAACACATTGAATGCATTGTTGTTGATAGGTATGTTGTCCGCATACTTGTCTTGAGACTGTGGCTTGTCAAAGTATGTCTGACATGTGAACCTGTGTCCATTGTGAGATGGTGTCATCTCCACAACAATACTGAACTTGACTGTCCCCGCACTTGACTCGTCCTTGGCTTTTACATCCTCACCAGTGCTTAGATCCGTCCATTTCATCTTTGGGGTCAAATTCCCCTGGTACTTCCGCTCACAGCTGTACTCAATATACTGGCCCTCTACTGCCTCGTTGTTAGTTGTGTTGCTTGTACATCTTGGGTCAAAAGCTGAAAAAGTAAACACATATAGCAATACTGTTAATCTGCAAACAAAGTAATCTAGTTGGTCACGTGCAAGTAAAAAGCAGCAGCAACATTTAAGTCATAGGTTAAAATGTTAATTAATTATGAATTATGTACAAATAATGTTAAATGTCTCCCAAAAAATAATATAATAACATATATAATATAACAAAAGCACATTTAGAGTGCCCTGGTTCCAGGGGATGTTGTTCAAAGATACTACACTAAATTAAAGAGGGTAATAAAACATATAAACAAAGCATAACACATCCAAGTTCTTCACTTGTTGAGGAATGCACTCTAATCCATATGAACTTCTGACATAGAATGCATCATACTGTTTTCCAGTCTTACATTTTATAAGCCTGGTGTAAGGAAGATAAATAACTAACCTGTTGTGATGTCTGGACAGCTGTAACTGTTACTAGCAACTTATGTA
>JAODUO010002320.1:7500-30584 GCA_025642075.2 Ridgeia piscesae
TCGATATCATTGCCACGGTTTGCTGTGCTCTTGTCAACATTTGCGACCCAATTGTTCCCTTTGACTAGATGATTAATTTTGTTTGTCTGGTGAACAACGGTGGTCAGTGAAGCACAAAGTGTTAAATATGTAAATACGAAATGCAGTTTATTTGTAATCTCTCACAAATGAATAGGTTCATGCAAGATTGTAAACATCATATTGGTCAGGTATAGTTATGAAACCGTAGACCAAAAGATCATGTTTTTATGTGTCTCTGATTCAAGTCGCAAGTATTAACAATGTACAACATAGTAAAGCAGTAATTAAAATCATTTGATATAAATAGATTAAGCTGGTGACTGCAAATATCAGCAGTGATTTAAAGTGGGACTCCAGGATATGATAACAGCTTTAACTGAATGTGCAATATTGTTATATAATACTGTGCAATACTTTTTTTTATTTACCTATACATTTAATGTTTATAAAAAAATATGGACATCTGGACATGATGTACAAGTCTGAAATGAAGATGTTAAATTGAACAGTGCTATCATATTGTTATTTCATGCAAATCAATTGATATGAATCACTGTAATAGGTACTCCAGGATACAATGACACTAGATTAAGATGAATATACATCTATGTAACAGCTGTGACTGAATGTGCCACTGTGCAATATTGTTATATAATCATGTGCAATACTTTTATATTTTTTATTCACCTGTATGTTTAACGTTTACATAGACATCTGGACGTGATGTACAAGCCTGAAATGAAGACAATAATGTGTTATCATATTGTTATTTCATGCAAATAAACAGATATGAATCACTGTAAAAGGTAAATACACCTCTCTGTTAGAACCCGTGGTTTGTGACATTATTGCTATGCAAATACATTAATGTTAGAACGTCAAAGTAACTACTAACTAATCATGTTGCCATTCATATTGACAGCTGTCAATGTCACACCCAATGACAGAGCCATACTCTTTACTGTGTGGACGCTGACACACACATGAGTTCCTCTGAAGATGCTGATGCAGTGTACTCGATTGCTTTCAGTAGTGCATCTGCAGATAGTGCCACACTGTCAGATGCTGCAGTTGTTGTGTAATCATCTGCTGGCAGACTTGATGGGCGTGAGAAATATTTCCCTACCAGTTCCAGCAGAAGCACATCTCGGAAGAAATGCGTGGCCATGTTGCTTGCATGTGTCCAGAACCTATGGTTTGGCTCGATCCTTTCCAAGTGTATGTCATGTTCAGTCCACACCATAAAGTCGCAGTAGTCTTTTTGAGAGACAGTTATCTGCATCTGTACCTGATAGTAGTACTGATGCGTTTCTTTCATAGAAAGTGTCCCATCAGTTGTAGTTTTCAGACAGAACTTCCTATCATCTGCAGCTTCAGTCAAATGCAAACTTCGCTTGCAGAAGGGGCATTTTATTTCTAAAATGCCCTCCCCACAGTAGTCACAAGACACAATGCCATCAGGTGTGGCGCCAAAGAAAGGCATGTTAGGGTGAAGAGTGAGACCACCCTCTCGAATGACGAAATTCTCGTGTGTGTGTCATTCATGAGGTCACAGTACTGCTGCCGGGCTGTCTGCTCATGATCACATCCCCACTGCGTTGCCTTACTGTGGAAGGTACGATATCCAGGATAGCAAATGTCCTTGACAAGGCTAACACTGGGCTTTGACAACTGAGTATGACACACTTTCTTTAGTCTTGAAGCAGTCACACGCCCACTTCGGAAACTGAACCATTGCTTGTCAGCTGACTGTTTCCGAGTCGCCAGTTCAACAATTTCGGCTTGCTGCGGTGACACTGCTATGCTGTCGGCTACAAAGTGGCAGTGCTGAAGCAGTTCCTCATGGGCCATGTTGAAACATGCCTCATCTGCCAGATCAGTGAGAATGGTAGGGTACTCTTCTGACAGGGATTTTGGAACAAAGGCGTCTGCATACCCTGGAATCAAGGCAAGAATAGCTGGCCTTGATCCCGACACACTAAGTTGCTGGAAGGTGTCTAGCCCACGAGTTGTAGGCGCTGGTGCATGGACTGTCAATTTCTGACTGCTTGGTGATGGCTGCACATTTTGTCCAGTGGCAAAACATCTGTCCAGCTGTTTTTCCCTGGTTTTCAATGAAGTGAAGTTTATGTCATCCACTTCCAAGTAGTCAACCTTATTGACACCTGGAGGCATCAGCCAATAGGCTTTGCTGTGGGTCACTGGCAGAATTCCGTATCTTCACAGCAGCTTCAATGGCAAACAGTAATGCGCCGACATGACTGCATGATTCGGCAAGACCTGCCATGCAGTTGCAGTGGGCAGCAATGATCTTGCCATCTTGTTCAGTGATGACCCATGGCCGACTTGGAGTTTCCCTCAATCGTAAAGAGTGGTTAACCTGGAAAGACACTGATGTACTGATTAATATCATACAATGTACGTGACATGTAAGTAATTAAAACAATAAGATCCATTTGAAATTGACAACAAACAGAATATGTAAAGTAAAAGTTATTTTATACATCCATGTTACACTTATTATTATAGTCAAAGACTGCCTTTATAAGTTTATTAAGTTTACTATTACTTTATCAATTATAGGATTGCAGTGGCATTCGAGAATACTAGTCTATGGTCTAAAGTTTACGTCAAAACAAGTGACAGCTGTCACTGTCAACCGAGTGAAGTTTATATGGTTGTTATATAATTTTGAAAATAAATGGCATGAGGTCAGGGTTACTAGCGCAGCACACATCATAAATAGCACAGACTACGGCATGCCAAACGCCATCATTATTAACAGGACTAAACCTACTACCTAGGTTAATACACTGAAAACAGTGTCGGTGCTAATCAAAGCTCAAGGCCAAGCAGTCGCGGGTAACTTACTCGAGCTGTCATCAGGTGCAATTTATCGATGACGATGTCGGACACATCATGCACCCATCCGTGCACAAAGTAATTGTAGGAATCCAGAGATTTGTAGCTCCTCATTTCGGTCATGGTGTAGTGGCTTAGCGAGTAAACTAGGTAGTTCACGACGTCAAAATAGTCGAGTTCTGGCCATCGCGACTTGTCATTCGACCAGTCTTTACTCGCAATTTCATACGGATCTCTTCCGCCGACAAGTCCTATCTTGTGCAAATACCTTGTTTTTGCATCCCCCGACAAAGAATCGCTGTAACGTTGTTTAGTTTTTCTAGATGTTGGAAGAGGAGCCATACCCACAGTGCCCGCGTAATATTTATCCCCGAGCAATCGATGCGCTTGACCATAAAAATGTCAGTCGGAGCCTTAAGTACCCGGATGTTGGGTTTTGCGGGAACCATGAATAAGCGCGCGACATTCTAGGTCTCTGCTGAGGCCGGTCAGCTTCCTGCGACGTCACTACGCTTGCATACGGCACAACAACATCGAGTCTTCGTTTAGTTGGCGTGACATGTAGCAGCTGCTTAGACCTAAATCTGTGGTCAACAAGTAATTATGAAGTGGACATATATCACCAGTTGATGGAACAAGATCCAACAAAACGTCGCCGACCGTCGTCTTCTTAAAAAACCCGGGGCAGTGCTGACAATATTTAGCCATGGATGGACCTAAAAGCTAAACCGTCGAAGCAACGCATTGTCGTTGGCAGTTCTTCGTAAATTCAGTAACCGCTCATAATGACATAGACATTTATTTCCATCGATGTGAATGTAGGCTATGTCAGAGTAAGGTGACATTGATTAATACAGCTAGTAAAGCTTATGATCAGTGTTTATTTTGATGTTTTATTAGCTTTTTAGATGTGACGTCGGTATCCACTGGTTAAAGATCTATTGTCACCTGTAAGTGATAATTGAAAAAAGATAAGTTTTATTCTAGATAATTATAGAGTGAAAATTCATACACTTGATTGATATTGTCTGCTGCATTCTCACAATATGGCTGTGTTTCTCACTTTCTGGTAATCTAATATGAATAACCAGAGGAAATGCCAATTTGGTGATGATGCAATGAATTATTTCACGTTCCTTTGTTGTTGGTTACAGAAAACAGCGATTGTCACTCCTGTATCACATTGTGGCATCCACACGCATGTGCATACGCTGCAATTGTTGAGGAAGAAGATACAACAATGTATCTGGAACAAAGTTCAGCAGAATTCAATGCCCTGCCTGAAGTCAGTCATCACAGCACGGCAGTTTCTGGGAGCCATTCCCTAGCTCACTAAATTCTGTCATACTGGACAGGTGGAGGTGTATCAGAGTTACCTGCCCCAAGAGACAGCACTTCTATGAAGGTATGACAGCAGTCGTAACTACAAGGGGACTTTTGCGACAAGGGAAACTTTTGCGATAAGTTGCATTTGAATCCTTGCTTGTACAGTTCTCTTCACATTGCACCAAGCTGTATAAAGTAGCACACAGTAATTGCAGTATTGCTTCATATTTGTAAGATAATACAGGTATGGCATTTGAATGAACTCCTAGTAACTGTGTCATGGGGGGACAAAACACAGTTGTAATCAGTTACTGGGTACACTTATGAATACAGCTACTTGTGTAATTAATAACTTCTCTGTTTTTGATAAAATAAAATAAATAACACGTCATTATCACTGAATGTATTAAAATATAATATAAAAATACATAAAAATACAGTCACTGTATATACATGATACAAAGTGAAACATTAAGATTAGAACAACAAGTGATAATTGGGAGTGGAATGTGATAGTGGAATTCCTGGTCAATGTGTTGTTATTTAACTTATGGTTACTAATTTGGCTAATGTTTGGTTACTAAAACAATGACTTCTTACATGATTATCAAATGAAATTACAAAAAATTAGTACATGTTTATAATCATGTAGAAAAACGTTGCAAAGTTGTCTAAATACTAATCAGTTAATGCAAGCACTATATTCATTGTAGGAATGAAATCACAATTGATGTTGCCTGCTCTTGGGGGAACTATCGGCCACGTCCTGTCCCAGGCATCCCTGTTAACACAGATGTCTTCGAGAAACAATGATTAAACTTGAGGTTGCGCAACAGAACATAAGTCCGGCATAACCGTCTACCCATGCTGGTGAGCCACATAATCCATGTGTTGATGGGAACAGTTACACTGCCACTAATCACTGTACCAACAGGGGTTGCATGATCGGGGCAAATGTGCCAAAACCGAGTAAGGAAGATCTGCGGGCTGCATGGCTCAATCGTTTTGTACATTAGTCAAGTCTTCGAGAGCAAAGTGATATCCCTTGTGCTGCTCTCCAAGCGAGGACAGGGAACTTTGTCCTGATTATGTGCCTGGTGCATGCTGGCAGTACTCGATGAACACTCCGGCCCAACTTGTTGTGAACCCACCAGTAAACTGCCTATAGACAGCCCACCTGAGCAACCTGAAATAAACGTGTTCAGATAAATATACATATGACATTGTAAATAAGATGAAAATTAATCAATGATCCTTTTAAATTAGAACATTAAAGACACACCCCGTTTCAAACATGTGGTGCTTTTTAAGAAAAACAAAAATAAATGTGTGGCAGTATTATAGCATATTGCATCTAATGTTGACAATATTATGCACTTTTAAATCGCTGTGTGCCATTAGAAACCATTGAGGATCTATTTCTATAATTTGGAATAAAATGAATTAGGGTATTGCTAGTAAGCTCAAGAAATGTTTATTAATTTGATTGAACCATTCTGAAAGCTGTCAAACATAAACATATTGTCTAAAACCTCTAATGACAACTCCAGTCCCTGCATTCACATATTTGGGTTGTCATCTCATAATGGATAACCAGAGAAAATGTCAATTAGATTATTATCGTGAAAAGACTAGGCACTATAATTTACTCTATGATCCATTCTATACTTTGGGCAATAGTAGGAACTATGCACTATGTACACAAATATACCTGCCATTTTCACTACATAAAAATTATAATGGTTCAATGTGTTGTATCTATAAGTAATGATAACTATTATTTTTTATTTATAGTGCTACTTTGTTTGATGTTGTATTGTTGCTTCTTATTTGATGCATTAACGTTTATTGCATAATTATATAAAATGTATGCACAGTATACTTACTTGTTTGTTGATGGATCTAGTTGCCAGTTATCTATCTGTATATTATGGTTCAGTGCAATCAATACATTCCGAAGCACCAGTTGCTCGAAGCAGAGAATTTCAAATCCGACTTTTCGTAATACACAGCAGTCCACCTGTAATACAAAATCGAACATCAAGAATTTTTTATGGGAATCATTGCAAACATGGATTATTATTCTGAATGAACATAATTTCACCAAGCATGAATTCTGACACATTTCCTGTATTCATCTCGTCACTAATATCTCTGGGTTCTTTGAAACAAACTCATTATCTATGTTTATATATGACTCCATAAGACACATGCAAAATGATGTTCAAATAAAATAATCGTAACTGCCTGCCATTGCTGTGTAGGCGGTGCATTTAGATCATGATATATGAATCAATATAGCTGCTGTTATTACAAATGTGATGGGTGTCCACACCTGGGGGATGCAACAAAACAGCAAGGTATTGACTATTCATTTGTATGGATTTTTTTCCCACAATAGACACACCTGCACAATTATGGGACCTGATTCATTTAATTTCATTGGAACTATTCAATACAATTTATGTTAAATGATAAACCCCACCAAGTGTTAACAAATGTGTTATTACCATAAAACGTAATAAGTGACACATACTTAGTCTAATAGTTGAATACGGCAAGCCTGAGCCTGAGGTCACTGAGGTGACCCGGCTGGCCCAAGCTAAGCCTAAGCGATCATATTTCGCTTGTCATAATATTACGATCATTACGCAGACCGGACTACAGTATAATAATATTTAAGCAATAACAATAATAGACAACTTAATATTTACCTTCATCAATATGCTCCGCGCGTTGCCGAGTTGCAGCCATTTCATGACAGCAGACAAACTTGTCACCGCATCAACAAATTGGTTCGGCACCGCCACCAGTTGACACCGTCTCTGCTAGTTTTGTTTTTTGTACGTTCAGCTTCCCGTGTGTCTTTCTTTTCGTGATCACTCGCCTCTAGTGTATCGTCCAATACGTGCCTTTGTCTTTGCGGCTGGAATTTATATCCAGATACTTCTGCATCCGTTAAATGATCCGATTTAGATAATCCATAACAAACACGCCATTTTTATTTGTCTCTGCGCATAGCGCCTCCAGACGGATTTATGAATAACTAACACGCTGGAATCTGTGGAGAGGCCTAAGCGTAGTGACGTCATTCTTCGTCGACCATGGCGTAGCTCATGGTATTTCGATGGCTGGGTGTTCAAAATAATTTTTCAGCTAAACGGCTGGCGTTACAAAATTGAGTATATGTGGAAATTGTTACTTTATATTAACTCTATTAGGTGTACGCCACGAGACCGTTGCCTTTTTTGCCCTTTAATAAACCCATCAAATGTGTGACCACTGCACCGCCTGCTGTGTTTGTAGCATACGTTCATACCGGTCTGGATCACTCAACTGAAATGCAGTTGCAAACTGCTTTAGCCTTATAGTTTATCAAATATATTTGTAAAAACAATTTTTGACCTCAATATAGTGTGACATTGAGATGGGTATGACCTTGAAATAGCACTTTATATCCAATATATTACCTACATTATTTGGTAACTTTTCCGGATGATTTGTCGGACATTTAGCAACTTTTTTGTATGTTGTGCTGTCGTCAGGGCCCAGTAAATTGTTCTGCACCCACGATGGAATCTATTGTACTAGCACTTAATCTAATTTACAATTTTCTTGTGAGCCTTCAGTAACGTATTTTATGTAAGTATTTATACAAGTTAACTGACTCAGTACAAATACCGTTTTGCGAAAGGTTTCAATAATCTTTACACATGCTTTATTAGCAGTATTACATATAGTACATATTTCTTTAGCAGATCTGTTTGTCAACCTTGACATCTCTTGGCGATGTTTCTGTGTAAATAAATTTTAAACGAACCAATCACTTTAAGCAGCGTGCCAATACTTAGTGATATGATGCTCAAATATACACATACATTTGAAATATTAACATCAATAGAAATATTATACATTTAGATATTTATTCACATCTAAATAGCTTTTTGATATTATTATAATGTTCAAAGATGCAGTTAGATTAGATATTAGATTACTCCAAGATGGCCATCATTGCGTCAGCGCAACCCTGAACAAATTCAAACCGTACATTCAAAACGACTTAGCTACAATGCGCGACATGCGTTTTGTACAACAATTTTACAATTCACACGTTGGCATTCTCTGTCATCTTGGGTCTCAGAAAAATATGATTTCACTGTCATACGCTTAATACGAAGCTCTTAAAGAAGTTTCCCTGGGCCTCCCCTCATGAATAGAAAAGCCTAGTGGACACAAATTTCAACGAACCTACCCACGCGCCCCTAGCGGATTTGCAGGTCACTATTTTATACTTTAGTGCGTATAGTATAGATTGACTGTAGTGGAGTTTGACATCACCCGGCGTCATACACGATTCACAATCTGGCGCTTGGCACTGTTGTTATCAGTGTTATATGAGCAGCGCCTCCGTAGCGGGGTAAGGTGACTAGATTTTAAAGTTAAAGTATTAAAGTTGGCCTAATTTATATTTGAATCACTTACGTTGTATCATCCCAGTTGCAAAGAGAAGAATTATCACCATTGTTAATGTGGCCGCATATGAAACTCCGTTCGATCAACCAGCTGAAACGTCTGCCTTCGCTTTGATTCCACATCCATGAAACTTTCGGGTTCTTTAATAGGCCATGGAAGTCTCGCGCTAGAAAAGGATTTGCAGGTCCCTAGTTTATACTTTAGTGCCTATGGAATAGAGTGACTGTAGTGGAGCTTGACATCACGCGGCGTCATACACGATTCACAATCTCACGCGTGACACTGCTGTTATCAGTGTTACGAGCAGCGCGCCTCCGTAGCGGGGGAACGTGACTAGATTTGAATCACTTACGTTGTATCATCCCAGTTGCCAAGAGAAGAATTATCACCATTGTTAATGTGGCCGCATATGAAACTCCGTTCGATCAACCACCTGAAACGTCTGCCTTCGCTTCGATTCCACGTCCACGAAACTTCCGGGTTCTTTAAATAGGCGCTAGAAAAGGAGTGACTCCGTGAGGTGGCAGCACTATCTAAACGCCTTAAATCCGCCTGGTTAATTTATGGCCTACTAATGCGACCACCAGGGCGACCTTACCCTAGAATAAGGTAAAGACGCTGATTGGCTGTCAGGCCGAATTTGAATATCATATCATGCATTTAAATTTATCCATATGCATGCTCTACCCTCTAGATAAACGGTCACGAATGCTCGGGCTTTTAGCGTTTTCTAATATATATATATATATATATATATATATATATATATATATATATATATACATATATATATATATATATATATATATATATATATATATATATATATACATACATAAGGTTCTAAGTTGGTTTTGGCGTTTTCGCCTATGAACGTATCCGTATAGTTATTAAGTTTATATTTCCACCGATGTGAATTAAATTGTTGATCTTAGTACACATTGTGAAGACATGCAATCTATTTCACTTGTAAAATGGTCACGAAACCTCGGGCTTTTAGCGTTTCCTACTAGAAAATGCTAAAAGCCCGTGTTTTCGTGACATGCAGTGACACAGGGAAATGGCCGCACAGTACAATATGACCACTATGCATATCGTGTATAATAACTTCTTGATTACTTCAATAAGCTTGTGACATATACACACATTCTTTAATGACATGTTCACTTGGGAACTATACTATGGGCTACACAGCGTCATGTGAGTGCTAAATATAGCATGACACGGTACACATGTTTGCGGTTGACGTCATGTTCTCGAAAACTCGGGCTACCCGACTGTCGGTCGGCTGCGGAACTACCGAGAAGAGTTGAGGGGTTTAAAAGTGCTGCCACCTCACGGAGCCTGGCTAACCTAGGCTAAGTCAGAACCAGCCAAATGATACAGATAGATACATACGCGGAATAAATAGGTCTTAATATGTATACAATTGTAAATTATTCAGATGTACCAATGTTGTTTTGGTTGCCATATACTACATGAAAATAACAGTACAAACATCACAAAAAAAATCTTCTAGCCACAGCTTCTAGCCACATGCTTTTTATGCATGAAAGGCGCATGAATACGAATCAATTGAATTGGTGTGTTCGTCAAGGAAGTGCTTTAAGTTGGGCGCTATAGCGTAGGATTTTGCTTTCAAACGGTTGTCGCGAAGACATGGGAAGTTGTGAATTTATCTTAATGTGTGTTCTGTTTTCGTAATTACAAGTAAGCTTACTGGGTATATATAATGTATTTTCAAGTAAGCGTTGCAACTGTCGGCTGGCTTTTATTGAACGGTAAGTGAACAGTGAACGAATGTGGCTAAAACATTTCTTTCTACGCCGGGCCTCTTTCCAGGGAGCTCTGCCGGAATGAGCACCAGAACCGTGTTGGAATCTCAGTGTACATTGAACTCCTGAAGTGAAACACATCTAGTGATCTACACCAACATGCTAGTCCGACCAAAACTTCACTATGCCTCTCCTATATGGAATCCACACATCATCTTGTTATGTCTTTTAAATTGTAATATGTTGTGAAGCGCCACGAACGATTATAGATGTGGCGCTATACCAAATAAATATATTATTATTATCACTATCCATATTAAACATCTTGAAAAGGTACAGCACTGTGCAGCCAGATTTGTCAAAAACGACCATCGACGCCAAACAACCACAACAGACCTAGTAGCCACCCTTGGATGGCCCACTCTTGAGCGACGCAGGATCATCAAACAAGCCATGACATTAAAAAAAAAATGTAATAACATAATCAACATCACACCACCACCGGGCCTACTAAAACCATAAAAAAAACATGGCCATTACATCGCCACCAGGTGCCGCATCATCACTGCAGTGTTCTCCTTTTACCCCCGTGCAGTTCGCATCTGGAATATGATCCCACCACACATTACTGAAATAGAAAATCCCATAGCTTTTCAAGCAGCAATAATGAACCTCCCCTTCACAACACCCAATCACCTAAATTGCCTGTAAAACAAACAAGTTGTAACAAACAAACATATATACAACCAAACGCATGCGCACAAGAAGCACTACAAACTCCTGCGTTAGCCCAAGATTGGGCTGTTTGGAGTAAAAAACCTTTCGACGACAGTCCACATAGAGCAACAAGATCAACAGCAGGGGAGAAATACGACAGTGAGGAGCGGTGGTCGCGCGGTAGAGCTGCGTCTGTCTGAGAGGGTGGTCGGACCAAATTTTTATTTCGAACAAAAAATATTTTTTGCTCTTCCCTGAAAGTAGTCACCATAAGAAGTATCATGGTAGTTGTTTCATGTATGTAAGTGAAATATTAAGCAAACTACAGACGTGTGAAGTTACGAATTTCATGACTTTCTGACGGCTTGCTAATATGATTTTTTTTAATAAACCACACATATTGTAATTTTTTTTCCTTAGTCATATTCACTAACTGAAGTGCAATAGTGCTTGTTTCATGTATGTAGATGAAATATTAAGGAAACTGCAATTTTTAGAAATTTCAAATTTTTCACAATTTTCCGACAAATTTCTGACATATGTAATCGTGCCAATAAACCTTTAGAAATGCTAAAAACATTCTTCTGATATTAGTAATTAATTAAAATGCAATCATGCTTCCTTCAAGTACACATATGAAATAATAATGAAAATGCTATTTTATCATAAAAATTTGTTTTCCAAACATTCTCCTATTTGATTTTGTACATAAATCACAAGATCATTAAAAAAACATACACTGCTCTGACTGAAAGATTAACAACAGAAAGTTAATCACCTTGTCATAATCGTTTACATTTTTATTTACACATGTTTTCATTCATTTAATGTGTCATAATTTGTCAACATTACACAAATTACATAATTTGTATACTCAAAACTAAATATTAATTGTCATCAAAGAGTACCCCAGTAACAACATAATAAGTCGTGTAATATAATTTGAAAAAATTGATAACTATTCATAATCAATTTTTTAAATAATAAATCAATTAAATGTAGCCTAACCAATACACAATCGTGCAAATGATATGCTAAACATATAAAACAATACAATACAAATAAACAATTTAATATAAATTTGCTACATTTAACATGGCAGTAATTAATTAGTTTGCACAGCCACACCTGCAGCCGTCAGAACCTGTCATCTATAAATTATAATACTATTAATCAAAAAACATCCGCTGTCGATCACGTCGGGATCCGAGTGCTTTGTATACCACAATGCATTGCGTGCACCGCGCGTACGGGTGAAGAAGGCAAAATGGCGACATAGTTTGAGACAGGGGCTCCATAAACGGACTTTGTGGCAGTTTGTGCTATCGATTGGGAAGCCATCACTGTGACCACGTTATCGCCCAGACAATTCTTTACACTACTGCATATGAAGCAACTTGAAGCATATTAAATAAGTACCCATAAAACATCGCCAAAGATAGGTAATTTTAACTGCCTAATTACTACAACTTTTTATCGATGGATTACCATGATATTTATATGATCATATAGTTTTTTCTTTCTTCTTCGTTCCATACTTTTCAAAATGGCCATACTCATTAACATAATCTCGCAAATTTATTTGAAAGATGGGGCCTGTCAACGTGATCCAATATGGCCGCGGGCGTAAACAATGAAAACCGAAATACGACACAGAGAGGGAAAAAAATCATTAACACCTTTTAAACACCGCCAAAAAATCAGTTATCAGCGCAGAATCATAGAATGACATTATAGCAACATAAGAAACATACAAGAACAGGTATGTTGCATGATAATAAATTACGGCCACTAAACTCGGACCCCTATCTCCCCATGTTGTCAGAAGGGGCGTCAAATTGGTCTGACCTCCCTAACGATGGGCGGATAACTCGGGCCACGGGCAGCTCGGCCCGAAACAACCCGACCCCATTCCCGAGATAACTCGGCCCGTGTATTTGTATAAGTATCATCTTCTTCCAGAATATGGGGTGTAGTTTATCGCCAGGTACATTTACTTTGTTTATTTTTTAATTTACTTCTAATAAAGATTTTTTACTTCTATATTTTGCGTTTCTATACAATTGTCTAACGATGACCAGCGACATTTGGAACGATCTATTGTAAAATAATATGGAATCTGTGAAACTGACCTTTTCAACTATT
Source organism: Ridgeia piscesae (assembly GCA_025642075.2). Taxonomy (NCBI): domain Eukaryota; kingdom Metazoa; phylum Annelida; class Polychaeta; order Sabellida; family Siboglinidae; genus Ridgeia; species Ridgeia piscesae. The sequence goes on from JAODUO010002320.1 coordinate 20,820, forward strand.
TTAACAAATATTTATGAAATGACATCCCAAATGTTATGTACCTGACTCTTCGACCAGCAATGCATGCCACTGCATGTGCCACAAAATTATGAATTCGATAACAGCTTATGAGATGAGGAATCACAGACTTTTTAGGCGTGGTAATATCTTTCTAATTTATATTTATTATGCCAGTAATCATCATACATATTTTCTATTGTGGTTTTGAATCTCTAGTCAATTTTAGATATTTCCAGTCAATTCTTGCCATGTTGGGCACTTGTGTAGAATTAGGACTCACCTCTCAAGTGTGCTGTTACTAGTGTATATTTGCATACATAGGATACCTCATAGTAATACTAGTACCAAATACCTCTCCGATTTGTGCTAGCCACAAGTTCAGTGGCCACGTGTTACTGCACGTTGCTCATAGAATAAGTGATAAACAGTTTGCTTATGCCGACCACCCTTTTTTTTCTACCTCAAAAGTCTGGTAAGACACGCTATTTAAAAATATGTTGAATAATTATATTTTTTATATGAAGACATCAATTGTTGGCAAAGATACAGTTTTAACGGCACACTTGAGGTGGATCCGAATTGTACATAAGGGCCCATGCTCGAAGAAACAAATCTACAACTGATGCATACTTCCAGCAATGACATACAGCGCGGACATGTGGGCACGCACCAGCCAAGCAAAGAACAAGGGATCTCTCTAGCAGCCACACACAGGCCTTGCCACTGACATTAAGATCTTGTAACCACTGTCCCAGGGGAGCAGTAGATTTGAAAAGTTACTGGCCCATCCAAAACTTTACTGGCCCAAATGTTGTAAACACAATATGCTGCTACCAAGGTGCCCAACACTTTACAAAACCACGTTTCGACAGCCCTGAATGACATCAGGCAGACTTTCTGAAGCTGTTACATTGCATATGCTCTTATGTGGCAAAATTTAAGATTGCAACTATACGAAGAGAAAACTCACCATTAAGTGAAATGTTTTAATCGTGGCGTCAGTTTGCAATTTTTTTTTAATCTGAAATTTATTTAAGTAATGTTAGTGAACTTATTTTGGAATCTATTATGTGTATACGTAAACATCTAAGATGTGAGGGGTAGTTTGGTGGTTATAGTCTTTTTTTATAGCTAAGTCAGAAAGCAAACGATTGCCTGGGACCAATTTTGCGGCAGAGGACATGAAAGAAAATATTTGAGCAATATTCATTTATATAGCTGCACATTTTTTAATGTTGAATCGAACAACGAAAAAACATTTGAAATTTTAAATACAAATTGAATATTCATCCCATCTATAATCAGGGTGAGGCTTGAAACTTTAATTTGCTGTCATCAGCACATGAAAAGCTTCTTGGTTTTGGCTTACCTGATAAATTAGCATTTTAACACAGATAACACTTGCTTCATTTAATGACCGGCTACAACTATGTAGACATTGCAGATTACAAAATGTCCTTGTTTCCCAACACAAATGTTTGACAGTATAACAAATTGCCTAGATGTCTTTCCATTACAAATGTGTACTAGCATTTTATCATACAGACTACAACAATATTGCCTACTACCCATAGCTAACATGTAACAAGACCGTTTATTGGGTGAATAATTACTGACCTCCGCTATTCGCCAGTTGTGCAGTTGTTCACAAAAAATATGAGATCCACATTGCATAGAAGTCTTTGAATATGCACAACAACATTTTAGACACAGTCATAGCTTTATGTAGAGACCTGTCCACCCGTCATTTGGACGGGTAAAAACGAATATGGACGGGTACAAATATGGTGGATGGGTCGTGGATGGGTAAAAAAATGAAGGAGCAAGAAAAAAAGATCTTCCAAAACCATAGATATAGTTAGTTATGCCTTGAAAGTGAGTAGAACTGGTGTCACATGTGTGTTTGTAGTCCATTTCAGGTCATTAGACACTTTTAAAAGTTTGTAAACTGGCTTAACAATTAACATCCATGTGTCCACAAAAACATGTGTGACTGGCAATAATTTTATCCTGCATAAAGCCCTGGACACAGTTGTGTAATTAGTTATAAAAAATGTCACAAAGTGAACATTAATTGAAATATTAAATGAACCTATATACAGTATTAGGGTTGTCCTATTTTTCTGTGAAGGGTCAGGTTACAGAAATGTTGACCGTAGTTAGTCGGATTGAAATCAGCCTGTCAGGCCAGTAGAATTTCAGAAATGGTGGCCCGAACTGGCCCAACAGCTTTAAAACGCGTTGGCCATTGAGCCAATGTCTAGCCCTGGCACAAACAAAGATGGAAAGAAGTATGTTGAACGTCACATACTAGGATAGAAAAACAAATATCTGGGTAAGAGAAAAGACAAAGGTCACAGATTATTTAACAAGTCAGAAGATGGAAGTGGACCTGGACAGGGCATGTCAGCAGAATATGAGATAACCGATGGTCGCGATGGACATCACATATCACCACCAGGAAACCCTATGAAGTGAAACTATCCAGAGAAAGATGGTGGAGAGACAAACTAGACAACTACTGGAAGGGTACCATCTATCGGAGGATAGTGCAAGATAGGCAGGTGTGGAAACAGCATGGTGAGGCCTTCACTCAACCAATGGACACTAGTCACACTATGGCTGCACAAACCACGGGACACTATGGCAGCACAGTGATGATTATGGTGAATGCCTTGGCTTTAACATGCTGCAAAAATCATTGTAAAAAAATAACCAAATGTTGTTGTGTATGGAAGAAGAGACATTCTTCACTTTAAAGTGGTGTAAAATAAATGATGATAAGTTTATTGAGTTTAAACATTTAGGTACCAAAGACCATTTTTTATGCAAGTACCAAAATACATCTGACATAATTAATTATCCACCAAGCAGCAGTGGAGCATTATGGTTTAATTGCACTGATTATAATCAGCCAAGTTATTATGTGGCAGTGACATTGCTTTTGTCTTTCATTTATATTGTATAGTATTGAAATATTAAATTTAAAATATGCTCTATTCCTAAACACATAGTTAGATTTTTTCTGAATGTAAGAGTTGTTGTGGTCTATATTTATGTGTACGATGTACTGTAACATAAATAGGTCTGATGCAAAATCACTGCCAAAATGTCATGGTGCTACCCACTAATACTACTAATTGCTTGAGATGTAAATGTCCCATTCACCATAAAACAGTACTATTAACATATAATAGACACACACCACACACGCACGTGCACACACGAACACACCGGTTTTGGTTGTTTTATCTTTGGTGTGCAATGTATAGTTTTGTGATATATCCCATTTTAGGTCGTTATACAGTGGGCCACTCTTCATAACATTTTGTAGTAATAAGAAATATAATTTATAATATATATATTCCAACATCAGTGATGATTGTAACATACTTTTTCAAAACATATTGACTTATAATTTTACACAGAACGTCTGTTTCAAACATATTTTTTCTCAGAAAATGTTGTTTGTAAATTACTGTATTCATTGTCCATTTCATTAGTACTTTATATTTCATTCCATAATTTGTTCATTTTCATGGGTACAAATTCGAGGATGTGTAAATGCACGAGCAAAAATGTGAAGAAAAATAGATTACAAAAATAGCGTCTGTTTGAATTATTTTCTGTTAACAATTATTCATAATTTACGCCTGACCCTGCTCTGTGTAAGATATGTGTAGCTGCAAACAATGTTACAAACCTAATGCATAAATCGTGACATGCAATTGTGTACACATTATGTTTTGTTGCAGTTGTGTGTGGACAGTTGACGAAGAGTCCAGAGAATGTCGCTGGGTTGGTAGGAAGCAGCGTTACACTCAGATGTGCAGGAACTGATCTAAGCTGGGAAGAATATGTCTCAGATCCATCTGGTGATGCAGTGACAATATCATTCCAAACTACTGTTGTTGAACCTAACAAGTATGACCTCATCACCGAGCCTACAGGAACATATGACTTGACTATCAAATCTATTCAACTAACACAAGGTGGACGATACAAGTGCAAGGCATTACGAGACGTAGCGTCTTCCAGATTTGCACAAGTTATCACATTCAGCGGTGAGATATTGTTGTTGTTTCTACCTTGATATTATTGTTTATAGGGTGGTTTTATATTTAGACATGTACATAGGCTAACAGTTGTATTTGTAAGATATTTATTATGTAACAGTATGTTAATGTTTGACCAGTGACCGTGACGTGCACTTTGAATTCCATCCTTGCAGCGAGTGTACACACATCCACACAAACCACTGTTTTTAAATGAGCACTATTGTATGTAATCATCATTAAAATAAAGCAGTGCACCCAATAGTTGTAATAATCCAGGTTTGACGTTTTCTTCTGGTTGGTTCCATTTTCTAAATAAATTATAGGTATTGCTGTTATTTTCATAATTGCATTTTATATTGTATCAGGCAATTTACATTCATTCGGATTTCCTCAGCTTTGTAATGGTTCAACTTAGATTTCTAGGAATTAATAGTATTTTGTGTACATAAGGATTTATAAAAGTTGCTAGTAACTGTTACAGCTGTCCAGACATCGCAACGGGTTTGTTATTCATCTTCCTTACACTAGGCTTATTACATGTTAGCCTGGAAAACAATATGATGTATTCTATGGCAGAAGTTCATATGGATTAGAGTGCAAAATAACAGAGATGGAGTAATCGTACTCGAGTACGAGTACTTTTTGATTACTCATACTATACTCGAGTACGAAGAAAAGTAATCGTACTCGTACTCGAGCACATTACCAAAGTAATCGTACTCACGATTCATTCTCACAATTACATTTTTTTCATATGAACAGTTGCAAGCAAATATATTAGACAGATAAAAATGGCAATATTAGAAGTAATCTAATAAATGTAATAATAATCAAAGTATTCATTTTCTATTACTGTTGATCATTTCAGTTAAATAAATATTCAGTCAGATTTCCCTAATTAATACCTTCTCTTCCCAGAGAAGCCACATCTCCTCACCCTTGTGCTTAGTACAAAGTACTAAGCACAAGGAGATAAGCATCCCCTAACATCTTGCTTTGTAATTTTAGAAGCCATGCCACAGCCCCACCTGTACTGTTCTGTACTGCTCTGTCAGTATGGTGCAAATGACTGGGCAGTTAGCTGCTAAATCCCTGTCCATTATGTTTAAGTGTAAACTGTAAACCTGTCTTAATCCCCAACTATTCTGTTTGTCCCATCTGATATATGACATATTTGAATTGGATATTATTGCTAATATGATCCCTAGGATTTGAAATGTTGTTATTGTATAATTTGTATTTGATCATGTGTATTTGACATTTAAAAGGGGACATTTGAAATTCTTAAATGCACCATATTTGTATTTGATTCATAAACCATAAATTAAATTATCTGTCCCCAATCCTTCTCTGAGTACACCATTGCAACTAATACTGCACCCTTTGTGTGTTTGTATGTGTATTGTGTATGCATGCTTGATGTGTGTGCATGGCATAGCTGGCCTGTCATCACAGCACAGTCAAGTCATATGCTAGTTATTCCTAGATCCTTTCACTAAGCAGTTTTATCTTGATTGAACAACAACACAATTAACGTTTGTGTTATATTCCACCAACAAATCTTGTTTATTTATTAGATATTGATACTGATTTACTAAATAGTATATATCCTGCTGGTTCGATACTCAATATATCAATTAAAATATTGCAATATTTGTGTAAGTTTAATATTTTCCTCTTGTTACTTCATTGACATAGTTGAACCACCACTAAATTGACACTCATTATAACACTTGTATGCTATATATTAAAGTATCACTATGATACCTTTAGTTTGTAGTATCATGATATATGGACATCTTGAGTATCAATTCAGTATTAAATGGTTCATTCAACACATGAGAAAGTCATCTGATTATTAATAATAACTAGTAGATAGCAGTAATCAGCTAGAACACTAGATATTGGCAGAACAACAGAAAAAGAATGACACCTGATTCCATGGAGGTCGCCTTTACAGTAGAAAAGTAATCGTGAAAGTAATCATGATTACATTCTAAAGTAATCGTACTCGTATTCGAGTACATTCTAAAGTAATCGTACTCGTATTCAAGTACATTCTAAAGTAATCGTACTCGTATTCGAGTACATTCTAAAGTAATCGTACTCGAGTACATTTATTTTCTGAGTACTCGTACTCATGCATGTTCAAAATAATCATACTCGAGTACATTAGTATTGTACTCACTCCATCTCTGGAGTGCATTCCCCCACAAGTGAAAACTTGGATTTGTTATGCTTTGTTTATATGTTTTGTTACCCTCTTTAAGTTAGTGTTGTATCTTTGAACACCACCCCTGGAACCAGGGCACTCTAAATGTGCACTTGTTATATTATATATGTTATTATATTATATTTTTGGGAGATATTTAAAAATATTTGTACATCATTCATAATTAATTAACAATTTAACCTATGACTTAGACGTTGCTGCTGCTTTTTACTTGCACGTGACCAACTAGATTACTTTGTTTGCAGATTAACAGTATTGAAATATTTGTTTACTGTTTTCAGCTTTTGACCCAACATGTACCAGCAACACAACTAACAATGAGGCAGTAGAGGGCCAGTATATTGAGTACAGCTGTGAGCGGAAGTACCAGGGCAATTTGACCCCAAAGATGAAATGGACGGATCTAAGCACTGGTGAGGATGTAAAAGCCAAGGATGAGTCAAGTGCGGGGACGGTCAAGTTCAGTATTGTTGTGGAGATGACACCATCTCACAATGGACACAGGTTCACATGCCAGACTTACTTTGACAAGCCACAGTCTCAAAACAAGTCTGCGGACAATATACCTATCAACAACAATGCATTCAATGTGTTGTACACATCACAAAGACTAAACGTCTATTGTAAGTATTGAGTACCTATTTGATTTGAACTATCATACATTTTAGTCCTTTGGGCCGAAGATCAAATACAACTCGGCCAAATCAAATATATTGCTTTTTTAGTAGATTTCAATACAAATACAATTTTTTTATTAAGATACACAGCCATTTTTTTATTCAAATGAATTGCCAATTTTTAGATTTGATTCTAATATGATTCAAATACGTGGACCATGTTTCCATTATAGTTCAAGTGTATCACAGTGGGTGGAATTTTGTCTAACCCTAACCCGACATACAACTTCAAAATTGTGACAAAATTTATTTCATAGTAGGTTGAAAAGAATTATTTGGTGAAAGGTGTTTTGCAGTAAAGATAATCAAGTTGGCAGGCATTATGTGTGATCATGAAACGTAAATGTTGATACTGACAATGTATTTGAAAAAGTACTTGAAAGTATCAAATACTTTACAAATGTATTTGACCCCATGCCTAGTAAAGACAAAAGTTCATTAGTCCATCAATTTTTTTTGAATTGACTGTTGAGGTCCCTACAAAGGCTTGATTGACTGCTGTAGACTAATTGGTAGGCAGGTTTACTAGACTGTCCTTATCTGTACTACTGTACCAACTAGTGGGTAGCTCTTCCCCTGCACTGTAGGAAACCAGGGTGCCTTTGTCTTAGCCCAGGATTTTTACACAGCAGGATTCTTTGAAGCACATTCCCTGTGAATATCTGCCTTTATCATAAGCTTCACTGGCTTCCCATTCATTCATTGATGCTAATGTTTGACCAGCTTCACTGTAGGCCAACTTTCTCAGTGCCATCTGCCCACTGTTGACCAGGTGTGAAATACATTCTGTCTTGGCTCCTGAGCCAGTTTATGTCATGCAATGCTTTACCTTTTGTTGGTAATTTGTATGTGTATTTGATTGTATTTGCAAATACTTTTCAAATACAGACCAAATATCAAATACGCACCCTTTTGTGATTTTAAATACAAATACACCAAGTTTTTGGTATACAAATACGTATTTGAACCCAACCCTGAGTGCACTTATGGCATCAGTTAGATATCAGATATTGGAAACTTGTGAACATTTATTTTTTAGGTTTTGCATTCTTAGGGTACTGTCACTATGCACTAGAGTTTGATTAACTCATTTTTACGCACCTCTAGGGCATAGAAACTGGTAAATTGTCCTATCTAAAAAATACTGTTCTGTAGCTTTTCCTCTAAGTTTTCATACATGTGTTTGATATTGCTGATGACTAGTCTTGTGTAAGGACAAATCATGGTCCCCCAAAAGCAAAATGTTAACATTTTGCCAGTTTCTGCCTAGACTTAGCTGCTCTCAGGATACAACACCCAGCAGTTACCTGTTATTCTCCTAGTAGAGGGCAGGCCTCAGCGTAGCACCAGTGAATCATTTTGTTGTTGATGGGGCACCTTGACTAATTGCTCTCTGGCAGCAGTGGCAGGTCTATATTTGAGTATATGTGATGTGTTCTAACGGAATGAGTCATATGTCAGCAAACTTGATTTCGAGAAAACACTGCATAAACGTGCAACAATGATTTCTTTCTGACGATTTTTACTTTTTGTCACCAAAGTATACTTTGATATCTTTTCTGTCAATTGGCAATGCTTATTTCGCATTTATATTATTATTTAGTACATTTTGTAGTCTTTAGAAACACTACGTAACATTTCACGCATGAATTTCGTAAAACAGAAGCGATAAATTGCACTTTTTCGAGTTGAATTCTTTGGGGTTTCCCTCAATGCATGGCGGACTCATTTGGTACTACGGGAAAGCCCATGATGCCTCTTTCAGATTCTTGTAGGAGGAATCCTCACTGACATCAATTTAGGCCAATAGCAGTGCATATCTGTAAACAAACGTCACTTGACGCGGGGAGGGGCTGATAGTGGGCCCTGATTGGCTTAGAGCTGAGAGCACAGATGCAGTGCAGACTCGCTAACTGCAAACAGCGTGATCGAGCGGGTCGCTGCTAGTACACATTGCTAAATATTCGGATTATGTTGTAGTAATTTCAGTAAATATATAATTAGTTAGTCAGCATGATATATCTTCGAAAACGAACTTGGAGTTTATTTCGAAAGCATCAAATCAAATGGAGTACATGTAATAGAAACAAAACTCCCGATTTTTGGTCGAAAATGTACTCGACCATGTGCTTATGTGACCGCGAACTTCAAATGCGTTTTTTCTCTTTTTGGAAACTTTATACCCCAAGCATGTTCAGCGTCCAATAACTTTGGCTGTTTGTGAGATAGGTCCATAATTTGTATACCGTTGGAAAGCTTTATATGTCTTCTTTCCAATGGTGTGACTAACTCAATTGTAAACAAAATTGACATACAACTCATTTCGTTAGAACACGTCACATATCAATATCCAAGTAAATCCCTGTTAAACTGGACAGTTGCTGTCTGTATGTTTTAGGGTATATTTTCATAACTACTGATTTTTTTAATGCAAGTAGTGTTTATTTTGATGCTTCTTTAATTATCATTACAATTATGTGACTATGGTGTGTAGTATTTAATGATTTATTGTCACCTGTAAGTGACAAACATAGAACATTAATATTATGGACAATTATATAGAGTGAAAATTCATGTACATTTTATTGATATTGTCTGCTGCATTCACACAGTTTGGCTGTGTTTCTCATCTGAATAATGGATTAACCAGAGAAAATGCCAATTAGGTGATTTCAGTGACTGTGATTCAACAAAGCACATTTCATTCATAATTACCAACTCACTATGTTATCCAAAGTATTTCAGGGCCTCTTGGCTGATTTTTGTAGGCTGCCAATTTCAGAACATAACACATTTG
>JAODUO010002321.1:0-2500 GCA_025642075.2 Ridgeia piscesae
CTTTTTTTTTTTTTTTTTTTTTTTTTTTTTTTTTTTTTTTTTTTTTCCGGCTTCTTCTGTTTTTCTTTTTTTCCCCCGTCTGTCTGTCTGTCTGTCTGTCTGTCTTTTTTTTTTTTTTTTTTTTTTTTTTTTTTTTTTTTTGGGGTTTTTTTCTGGGGGGGGGGGGGTTTTTGTGTGTGGTTTTTTCCCTTTTTTTTTTTTTTTTTTTCCCCCCCCCCCCCCCCCCTCTTCTCTCGTCTTTTTTTTTTTTTTTTTTTTTTTTTTTTCCCCCCCCCCCCCCCTCCCCTCTCCCTCTCTCCTCTCTCCCTCTCTCCCTCTCTCCCTCTCTCCCTCTCTCCCCTCTCTCCCCCTCTCCCCCTCTCCCCCCCCCCTCTCCCTCTCCCCTCCCCCCCCCCCCCCCCCCCCCTCTCTCCCTCTCTCTCTTCTCCTCCTCCCCCTCTCCCCCCCCTCTCCCTCTCTCTCCTCTCTCTTCCCTCTTTTTCCTTCCTCCCTCCCTTTCTCTCCCTCTCTCTTTCCCTTTCCTTTCTGTCCCTTTCTTTCCCTTTCTTTCTTGTTCCCTCCCTCCCTCTTCCCCCTCTCCCTCTTTTAATATTCCCTTCAAACTTCTTCTGTTCCCCAGTGCTCATGTCTTTGTGTCCTTTTACAAATTGCCTTTTTGGGTTTTTAAAGTGTGAACTGGAGGAAAAACCTGGCCCTCACCGTGATGGATTTAACCAAAGTGTGACCCATGGAAAACTTTTTGCTTTCTAATTGACCCATTTTTTTGGCCTTGTTTAAGTTTTTTTGAACAACAAGCAATTCGTATTTAATACAAACCGTACTTTAAAAACCAAATTTTTCAAATAAAACCCAAAACCCCCAAAAAAAAAACCCCCAACCCCCCAAAAACCCCCAACAAAAGGGGGTTTAAATTTTTATATTTTTAAATAAAAAACCCAAAAAAAAAACCACAAAAAACACAAAAAAACCCCCCCAAAAAAAACCCCCCAAAAAACAAACAAAACAAACAAAAAAAACACACAACAACAAACAAACAAAATTTAAGAAAATTTTTTAAAAACTTCATGCATTTTTTAACCTGAAAAAATTTAAAAGTTAAGGGGGAATTGTAAGAAAAATAAATTTTTTTTCCAGTCATTTTTTCCCCTGAGATGCCCATGGTTGATACATTTTAACTTAACTAAACATTTAAACCCGTCTCTACATTCTTTTAAGTTTATTTTATTTGCGAAAAATTAGCTCCCAAAATCCCTTTTCTAAAACTCACAAGGTTGAAGTAAAAGGGGGTAATTTTTTTGTTTTTGGGTTGGGGGTCCAAATAATTTTTGTTTCTTTTTGCTAGGATGCAAATTGTTTATCCAAAAAATCTTCATGAGACCAAATTAAACAGCTTTTTCGTGCTAACCTTAAGTCAGTGAAGGGTGAAAAACAAGTGTATGGGTGGAAATGGTCCAAAGTAAGTAAATTGCGAATATGGAGGTGTAATTGTTTGCCTGGTAGGACAGTAAGTTGCTGCAATTAGAGGCAAGTGTTATACAGAGTCAGTTGAATAGGCACAATGTAAATAAAGCATTGACATTAGAAAGGCAAATGTAAGTAGAAAGGAAGTAAGTAAAGAATGGGAGTAAGAAAGGACATAGAATACGGGAAAAAATTATACTCATGTGAGGGAGAATGGCAAGTAAAATTATAGTTGACCTTTTTTGATTTTTGCTTGTTTTTTGTAACAATGAAGTCGACCTGAGTTGTTTTAGTAATGAATTTGCCATTAATAAGTTGATGAAGATATTATTTAAGTTAAGTTTTGGGACAATGGTATGAAAATGAATTTGAGGCAGGGGTTTTCAAGGGGTTAACTAGGAGGAGTTTAGAAGTCCAGTTCCTATGGAGGCAAAAACGTAAAAGGCCCTGGTCTGCCCAAAGACAGTCTGCCTTCCCGTTTTTTGTTTCGTTGCCTTATTTTGTTTGTTTTCCTTGTTCATTCTTGTTGGTTTTTCATTTTGTTTTTGTTTCCCCCGTTTTTGCCCCTTTTTTCCCCCCCGTCTCCCTTTTTCTTCCTTTCTCCTTTCCCCCTTCCCCTTTTTTCTGCCCTTCCCTTTTTCCCTCTGTCTCTTCTTTTTCTTTTTTTTCCCTTTTTTCTCCTTCTCTTTTCCCCCTTTTTCTTTTTCTCCTCCCCTCTCGCTCTCTCTTTTCCTTTTTTCTCCTCTCTCTTCCCCTCTCTTCCCCTCTCTCTCCTCTCTCTCTTCTCTCTCTTTTCTTTCTCCTTTTTTCTTTTTTTTCCTCCTTTTTTTTCCCCCCTGTCTTCCCTTTTTCTTCTTTCTTTTTGTCTTTTTTCTTTTCCCTTTTCCTTTTTTTTGCTTCCCTTTTTTTCCTTTTTTTTTCTTTTTCCCCTTTTTTTTTTTGTCTTTTTTTCTTCTTTTCGTCTTTTCTTCTGTTTTTTTTTTTTTTTTTTTTTTTTTTTTTTTTTTTTTTTTTTTTTTTTTTTTTTTTTTTTTTTTTT
>JAODUO010002321.1:10000-20978 GCA_025642075.2 Ridgeia piscesae
GTCTTTCTTGTCCCTTTCTTCTCTCGTTTCCCTGTTCCTTCGTTCCTCTTCTTGTCTTTCTTCATGTTCCTTCTCTCTCTTTCCCTCTTCCTCTCTACTATTTCACCTTCCGATCTGTACTTTGCTGCTTCCACCCGTGCTTCTCTTACTCCTTCACGCTTCAGGTATCCTTCTACCTTCTTATCTGTCCTTTCCTGTACTCTGAGTCTACAAGCTCACCTTATGATTTACCCGTTACTTCCACAGTAATACAGTGTTACAGTGACAATGTAACTGGCATCTATCATAGTTGCTATCATCATCAGTAACATATCACAACAAACACACTCACACACACACCAACTGATCACACCAAACACCCTCAACAACACACACACACTACCATCACAGCACACATACCAAACACTACATAACAAACACACAATTCACAGAAGAAATTTTATCTCTACTTTTATTAACAACTAATCACTACAAACTTATACAACCACAACTAAAAACACAAACAATTCACACACAGAGCAATTATTACATCATACATTTAAAATTCAACATTAACATAACTCTGTAAATCTAAAAATTCACAATTTCAACATAGTTTCAGAACATGATTTTATTAGAAAAATTTGTAAGTACTTTCATACTTTGTTGATCTGAACATAAATGTTGAGCAGAGATTAATGATTCATATCTGTTATGTCATCACTTTTTTTCTTCAGATTGATTACAACGTGATGCACATTCAACTTGATACTACATTTAAATAGTGGTTGTAATAAATGAATTTATATTTTGTGCCAAAGTTGTGATCTCAAATTGCTTTTTTAAGTCAATTGAAGATTTAAACTTAGAGAGTAATTTAGTGTCTCTGTTGATTCAAGTAGTTGTTATTGTTAATGGCAAAAGTTACAAAGGGCTATGAAGTACGCAATTGATAAGATTTAACAGTAAGTAATTATCAGATGTAGTTAGTTGAACCCAAGTAAGTATGGCATCAATGAGTACGGTAAGTATGCATGTGCAGATATGGCAGGTGTAGATATTGACTAGTAGGCACTAGTAAGTATGTAACAAATGTAAGAGTGTACAGTGATATGAAAGTGCACAAGAAAAGCATAGCATTGAAAGATAGTAATTACAATGTAAATACACTGTAATGAGTATGTCAGAATAATGATGAATCAGAAATTGCTGCATGTAAGTAGATCAGTACAAGTTCTATGTTAATTTTTTATATATTTCTATTTTTGTACAAAGATTGACGAGTATGTAGTATGCAGTTTGTCATATGAATATAGTTGTAGTAACATAGTGAACTAAGTTAGTGAGACAAGAAGTGATGAAATGGGTGTTGTCAAGGATGTTGACAAGGTTAGACTAGTCTGACGGTCAGTCACATGAATGGAAAACTGTTACTCTGTACCATTTCTCTTATTCTGTTCTCCTTCCTTCTGTTTTTTGCTTGTCTTTGCTTTTCTCTTTGTGTCTTATTCGTCTTCAGGTCTTTGTTCTCTGTCTAGTTTCTCACTTTTTTCTCTCTTTCTCTGTGCTGGTCTTCTCTCCTGTTTCTTCTCCTTCTCTGTCTCTTCTCTCTCTTCTCTTCTCGTCTCTCTTTCTCTTTCTTTCTTTCTCTCTTCTCTCTCTTTCTCTCTCCTTTCTATCTTCTGTCGCTTCTTCTGCTTCTTCTCGTCTCTTCTGCTTCTCTCTCTTCTCTTCTTTTCTCTTCTTCTTTTGCTCTCTTTGTTCTTCTGCGTCTTCTGTCTCTGTCTTCTTGCTTCTTCTCTCTTCTCTCTGTCTCTTTGTTCTCTTCTCCTTCTTCTTCTTCTCTCTTCTTCTTCTGTTCTTCTTCTGTCTCTTCTTTTTTCTGTCTTTTTTTCGTTTTTTCTTCTGTCTTCTGTCGTTGTCTTCTCTTTCTCTCTTCTTCTGTCTTCTCTTCTTCTGTCTTCTCTTCTTCTCTTCTTCTTCTGTCTTCTTTTTCTCTGCTTCCTCTCTTTTCTCTTCTTCTTCTTCTCTTCTCTTCTGTCTCATTCTCTCCTTCTTCTCTTCTTTCCTGTCCCCCCCCCCCCCCCCCCCCCCCCCCCCCCCCCCCCCCCCCCCCCCCCCCCCCCCCCCCCCCCCCCCCCCCCCCCCCCCCCCCCCCCCCCCCCCCCCCCCCCCCCCCCCCCCCCCCCCCCCCCCCCCCCCCCCCCCCCCCCCCCCCCCCCCCCCCCCCCCCCCCCCCCCCCCCCCCCCCCCCCCCCCCCCCCCCCCCCCCCCCCCCCCCCCCCCCCCCCCCCCCCCCCCCCCCCCCCCCCCCCCCCCCCCCCCCCCCCCCCCCCCCCCCCCCCCCCCCCCCCCCCCCCCCCCCCCCCCCCCCCCCCCCCCCCCCCCCCCCCCCCCCCCCCCCCCCCCCCCCCCCCCCCCCCCCCCCCCCCCCCCCCCCCCCCCCCCCCCCCCCCCCCCCCCCCCCCCCCCCCCCCCCCCCCCCCCCCCCCCCCCCCCCCCCCCCCCCCCCCCCCCCCCCCCCCCCCCCCCCCCCCCCCCCCCCCCCCCCCCCCCCCCCCCCCCCCCCCCCCCCCCCCCCCCCCCCCCCCCCCCCCCCCCCCCCCCCCCCCCCCCCCCCCCCCCCCCCCCCCCCCCCCCCCCCCCCCCCCCCCCCCCCCCCCCCCCCCCCCCCCCCCCCCCCCCCCCCCCCCCCCCCCCCCCCCCCCCCCCCCCCCCCCCCCTCTCTCTTCTCTCTTCTCTCTTCTCTCTCTCTCTCTCTCTCTCTCTTCTCTCTCTCTCTCTCTCTGTCTCTCTTCTCTCTTTCTGTCTCTGTCTGTCTGTCTGTCTGTCTGTCTCTCTGTCTGTCTGTCTGTCTGTCTGTCTGTCTGTCTGTCTGTCTGTCTGTCTGTCTGTCTGTCTGTCTGTCTGTCTGTCTGTCTGTCTGTCTGTCTGTCTGTCTGTCTGTCTGTCTGTCTGTCTTCTGTCTCTCTCTGTGTGTCTCTCTCTGTCTCTATTTGTCTCTCACGGTATATGTCTGTCCATCTCTGTGTCTCTCTGTCTCTGTGTCTCTCTCTGTGTCTCTCTGTCTCTCTGTCTCTCTCTGTCTCTGTGTGTGTGTTGCTCTCTCGCTCTCTCTCACTCTCGCTCTCGGTGTCTGTCTCTGTGTCTCTCTGTCTCTGTCTCTGTCTGTGTGTGTGTGTGTGTGTGTGTGTGTGTGTGTGTGTGTGTGTGTGTGTGTGTGTGTGTGTGTGTTGTGTCTCTCTCTCTCTCTCTCTCTCTTCTCTCTCTCTCCTCTCTCTCTCTCGCTCATCTCCTTTCTCTTTCTCTCTCTCTCGCTCTCTCTCTCTCTCTTTCTCTCTCTCTCTCCCTCTTCTGTCTCATTCCATCCCTCCCTTTCTCTCATCCTCTCCCTTTCCCTGTTCCTTTCAGTGTCCCTTTCTATGTCCCTTTCTTTCATTGTGTCCCTCTCTCTCTCTTACAACCCCACCTGCTCTCAGTAAATAAAAGTGATGTCACACTGTCAGGGAAGCTGTTAACTGTGGCTGCTTCCAGCCAGTGCAGTGACAGTGTGACATGGTGTGACACAGTGTGACACGGTATGCTGTACTAAGTTGACTGATGAATCCCGTCTGTGTTTGTAGAACGTGTGAGTACTGGAGGACAACCACCATGGCACCATGCACCGTGACTGGATTGACACCAACAGTGTGACCCTTATGAAGACACTACTTTATGCATGTCTACATTGATCCTATTTTAAAGTGGCCATTGTATTCAAGTACTTTTTGTATTATTCAATCAAGCAATGTCAGTATTTCACATACATATACATGTACGTCTGCACACACACTCCATACATATACACACACCATAAACACACACACACACACACACACACACACACACACACACACACACACACACACACACACACACACACACACACACACACACACACACACACACACACACACACACACACACACACACACACACAACACAAAAAACACATTCACCACGAAGAGAAATTTGTATTTCTGTCTATGCATGTGTTATGGTAATGCAATGTTTAAGATGCACTCAGGTAAGCTTTATAAAGATCTCACATACTGTAAGGGAGTCATCAAACCAATTTTCACTACACAGATGCAATTATTAACCACACATGAAGCATTGCTATAGGTATTGATACATGTAACATAATATCTGTGTAAACATTGTAAGAAAAACTTGATCATTTCATTACTAATTTCATGTTTGCAGAATCATTGATTTTATATTCAGAGAAAAAATTTGTAAAGTACTTCATGACATACTTTGTTGTATCCTGACCAAACATTCACAAAGTTGAAGGGTCAAGGTGTGTAAGTAAACTGATGAGATATTTTGTTTTTGTTATCCAGTCGCTGTGTTTCTTCGTCCTAGTACTGTACTACTGTTCCGATGCCAGCATCTTCAACTTCCGAGACATCAAATCATTTCGCAACAGCCTAGTTCGGGTGCTACACTCCTTTGCTTCAGTTTTGATGTGGTGCACAACAAGGTGATGATCGCCAACATCCGCTCCTCTTCTAAAACGTACATCTTGTAAGGATTGTCGCAACTGATGAGAAGGTGGTCAATTTGTTTCTTGTCTCTTTGGTTAGGTGAGATCCAAGTAAGTTTGTGTTTCTTTGTGTGCAAATAGGATGACAAAGTTGTTTATACCAAAGAAGTCTATCAGTCGAGTACGGCACAATGTAAGTGCAGCATTTTCATGTGACAGTAGCATATGACACAATGTAAGTACAGCATGAGAGAGATTAAAGCAATAATGTAAGTATGGTATGTGACAATAGAGTACGGTATAATGTAAGTACATCATGAGCGCAGAGTAAGTGGCACGTGGGGGTTATATTGTGACCCAGAGTATGGCACTCATATATGGTGACACACAAATTGAGTACGGCAAATAAGTGCAAGTATACATGAGTCAGTTGAATATGGCCCAATGTAAATACAGCACTAGACATTCTATGCATAATGTATATGTAATGTGATTGTTAACGTGATTAATGAGATGGTCCAGTGACAGTAATGAGACAGTAGAATACAGGAAAATGTGACTACGTCATGTGATGGTAGAATGCAGCATAGTACAAGTTCATTATGTGATGACAACTTTTTCTGTTATTACTTGTTCTCTGATTTTTCTTGTATACAATAGACATGTCTGACCTGACTGTTGTTGTATGTAATCGACAGGTTTGTCCTATATGAATATAGTTGTATGTAATCGATAGTTCCATTCTAAGTTAGAGTTGTTGTACACAACAGATAGGTGTGATGAAAGTGGGTGTTGGTGAGGCTGAGGTGTTTGACACAGGGGGTGTAGACTAGGAGGAGTCTCAGAGAGTGCTTCAGTTCCTCCACTGAGAGGCGAAGAAACAGATGAACAGAGAACCCATGGTGAGCTGCCAACAGACTAGTCTCTGTCTCTCTCTGTCTCTCTCTCTGTTTCTGTCTGCCTGTCTCTCTCTGTCTCTGTCTTTCTCTCGCTCTCTATCTCTCTGTCTGTGTCTCTCTCTCACTCTCTCGCTCTCTCTCGCTCGCTCTCTCTCTCGCTCTCTCTCTCGCTCTCTCTCTAGCTCTCTCTCACTCTTTCTCTCTCTCTTTCTCTCTCTCTTTCTCTCTTTTGTATGCCTGTCTCCCTCTCTCTGTCTCTGTCTTTCTCTCGCTCTCTATCTCTCTGTCTCACTGTCTCTCTGTCTCTCTCTCGCTCTCTCTCTCTCTCGCTCTCTCTCTCTCTCTCTTTCTCTCTCTCTCTCTCTCTCTCTCTCTCTCTCTATCTTTCTCTCTCTTCTCTGTCTGTCTTTGTCTGTCTGTCTGTCTGTCTGTCTGTCTGTCTGTCTGTCTGTCTGTCTGTCTCTGTCTCTCTCTCTCTGTGTGTCTCTCTCTGTCTCTATTTGTCTCTCACGGTATATGTCTGTCCATCTCTGTGTCTCTCTGTCTCTGTGTCTCTCTCTGTGTCTCTCTGTCTCTGTCTCTCTTGTCTCTGTGTGTGTTGCTCTCTCGCTCTCTCTCTCTCTCTCTCTCTCTCTCTCTCTCTCTCTCCCTCTTCTATCTCATTCCATCCCTCCCTCTCTCTTCCTCATCCTCTCCCTTCCCCTGTTCTTTTCAGTGTCCCTTTCCCTCATTGTGTCCCTCCCTCCCTCCCTTCCTCTCACAACCGTTTCAGTGAATAAAAGTGATGTCACACTGTCCAGAAAGCTGTTAACTGTGGCTGCTTCCAGCCAGTGCAGTGACAGTGTGACATGGTGTGACACAGTGTGACACGGTATGGTGTACTAAGTTGAATGATGAATCTTGTCTGTGTTTGTAGAATGTATGAGTACTGGAGGATAACCCCAATGTTATGGTGCCCCACAAGAATTCGTTTCCCTCTAACAAGAGAAACAATCAAGGTAAAAAAGAATTGTCACATCTGGAGCTGGTCAGTCTCTTGACAGGGTTGACACCAATAGTGTGACCCTTATGAAGACATTACTTTGTGCATTTCTACATTGATCCTATTTTAAAGTGGCCATTGTATTCAAATACTTTTTGTATTATTCAATCAAGCATTGTCATAGTATTTCACATACATATACACGTACTTCTACAAGCACACTCCATACAAATAACACACCACAAACACACAAACACACAAACACACACAAACACACACAAACACACACACACACACAAACACACACAAACACACACAAACACACACACACACACACACACACACACACACACACACACACACACACACACACACTGCACTACTGGTCTGATGCCAGCATCTTTCAGCTTGGAGACATCAAACCATTTCAACAGCCTAATTGGTGTTACCGTTCTTTTAAGCTTCAGTTTGATGTGTTTGACAACAAGGTGATGATCGATGCCAACATCTGCTCCCCTCAATTTAGTCTGGAAGGATTTTCCCGTCAACTTGATGAGTGTAAGTCATTTTGTTTTGAACTTTGGCTAGTAGATCTTGCAAGTTTTAGCTTTTAGCAAATAGGATGATAATGTTGTTTATACCAAAGAAGTCTATCAGTTGAGTACGGCACCATGTAAGTACAGCATTTGACAGTAGCATACGACACAATGTAAGTACAGCGTGAGAGAGTAGATTAAAGCACAATGTAAGTATGGCATGTGACAATAGAGTACAGCACAATGTAAGTACATCATGTGACAGTAGAGTATGGGACGTTGTAATTATAGCTTGTGACCGTAGAGTATGGCACTATGTAAGTATGGCATTCGACAATTGAGTACGCCACAGTGTAAGTATAGCATGAGTAAGTCGAATATGGCACAATGTAAGTAAGGCATATGACAGTCGAGAAAGGCATAATGTAAGTATGTAATGTGACAGTAACGTGACAATGAGTATGGTCCAGTGACAGTAATGAGACAGTAGAATACAGGAAAATGTGACTACGTCATGTGATGGTAGAATGCAGCATAGTACAAGTTCATTATGTGATGACAACTTATTCTATTATTACTTGTTCTCTGACTTTTCTTGTATACAATAGACATGTCTGATCTGAGTGTTGTTGTATGTAATCGACAGGTTTGTCCTATATGAATATAGTTGTATGTAATCGATAGTTCCATCCTAAGTTAGAGTTGTTGTGCATAACAGATAGGTGTGATAAAAGTGAGTGTTGGTGAGGCTGAGGTGTTTGACACAGGGGGTGTAGACTAGGAGGAGTCTCAGAGAGTGCTTCCGTTCCTCCACTGAGAGTCGAAGAAACAGATGAACAGAGAACCCATGGTGAGCTGGCAACAGACTAGTCTCTGTCTCTGTCTGTCTCTCTCTGTGTTTCTGTCTGCCTGTCTCTCTCTGTCTGTGTCTTTGTCTTTCTCTCGCTCTCTATCTCTCTGTCTGTCTGTCTGTCTGTCTGTCTGTCTGTCTGTCTGTCTGTCTGTCTGTCTGTCTGTCTGTCTGTCTGTCTGTCTGTCTGTCTGTCTGTCTGTCTGTCTGTCTGTCTGTCTGTCTGTCTGTCTGTCTGTCTGTCTGTCTGTCTGTCTGTCTGTCGTTCGTCTGTCTGTCTGGTTCGTCTTTTGTTCGTTCGTCTGTCTGTCTGTCTGGTCTGTCTGTCTGTCTGTTCGTCTCTTCGCTTTCGCTTTCTCTTCGGCTTTCGCTTCTTTCGCTTTCGCTTCCTCAGCTTCTTCGCTCTTCTCTCTCTCTCTCTCTCTCTCTCTCTCTCTCTCTCTCTCTCTCTCTCTCTCTCTCTCTCTCTCTCTCTTCTCTCTCTCTCTCTCTCTCTCTCTCTCTCTCTCTCTCTCTCTCTCTCTCTCTCTCTCTCTCTCTCTCTCTCTCTCTCTCTCTCTCTCTCTCTCTCTCTCTCTCTCTCTCTCTCTCTCTCTCTCTCTCTCTCTCTCTCTCACTCTCTCTCTCTCTCTCTCTCACTCTCTCTCTCTCTCTCTCTCTCTCTCTCTCTCTCTCTCTCTCTCTCTCTCTCTCTCTCTCTCTCTCTCTCTCTCTCTCTCTCCCTCTCTCTTCCTCATCCTCTCCCTTACCCTGTCCTTTTCAGTGTCCCTTTCTATGTCCCTTTCCCACATTGTGTCCCTCCCTCCCTCTCACAACTGTTTCTGCCCTCAGTGAATAAAAGTGATGTCACACTGTCAAGAAAGCTGTTAACTGTGGCTGCTTCCAGCCAGTGCAGTGACAGTGTGACATGGTGTCACAGTGTGACACGGTATGGTGTACTAAGTTGAATGATGAATCTCCTCTGTGTTTGTAGAATGTGTGAGTACTGGAGGATAACCCCAATGTTATGGTGCCCCACAAGAATTCGTTTCCCTCGAACAAGAGAAAGAAACAAGGTAAATAAGAATTGTCACATCTGGAGCTGGTCAGTCTCTTGAAAGGGTTGACACCAACAGTGTGACCCTGATGAAGACACTACTTTGTGCATTTCTACATTGATCCTATTTTAAAGTGGCCATTGTATTCAAATACTTTTTGTACAGTCGCGCCTCGCTATAACGCGACTCGCTATAACGCGAATCGGCTATAACGCGGTCGGTCGTGGACCCCGAATTTCTGCCGCCGGGGGGAAATGGGCGCTACAGCTAACAATAACGCTGTAATTAACTGTCACTTATTTTTACGAAGTCCTCATGTTTGTCTTGTACAGGTGTATCTAGAAACAATTTATTGATATTAAGAAATTTAACACAGAAGTACAACTGCATTGCTGAGTTCGTTGTTTGTTGTGCCCCTGGCTTCTGCTCTGCCGTCGGCTTCGCGGCACCAATCCAATCTTTTTTCAAACCGATCTATTGTGTAACCAGCGCTTGGTTTGTGTGGTAATTTCTTAAGTGTTTGTTTAAAACGTTACCAATTCCTTTGATTGCATTTAATTAACTTTAGGCACAGTAAATTTGGTACAAAGTCCTGTTTGTTTGCGCCGATATCAATCGCGTTTGTCTCCTGCCAGTTCGCTGTGGCTTCGGCGAAGGCGCCCGTTCACTGTGGCTTCCGCGAACGTTTGCCTTCGCCGGCTTGTAAATGGCAATTAAATTGCTTACGAATCGGGCGGTGACAAAAAATAATTATGGTACTGAAATGGCAGGCTAAAGTTATGTTATGTTTTCTTCACTACGTATACGAAAAAACATTTACTTGTGCACAAATATACGAATTCGTCTACTGCGTGTGAACCGCAGTAGCCTCGAACCACCGTGAATTGCATTATAAATCGGCACGGTAAATGTGCGATCTAAATTTATATTTTGGGATTGATTAAAAGATGAAATTAAGCCAACAGTGAGCGCAATTAGTATAAGTATTAATATTTGACCGACTTCGGCAACATGTCAATTCATTTGTGCGTTTCGGCTGCTGAGTTCAAGGTTATTTTAGACCGCGACCGCGTACTGTGTTATCGCTCCGCCTCAGTTCGCATCGCCAGACGAGGCGCGTTGGCTCTGAATTTATTTCAAAACTGTACACCATTCGCATGATTTACTCAGTTCAACATTCGACAGTGTATATTATTTTAACGTAATACACATTTACGTTGGTTTCAATGTCAGTAAGTTTTATAAATCACGCATACACCGCGCAACCAGCACATTGGCTTTGGTTGCTGTTGTGGCGTTTTGGGGGTGGTGGCGCCCCTGGCGGAATATAATCTATAACGCGCCTAGTTTACAATGCGGTTCCATTTCGTGGACCACAACTATCGCGTTATAACGAGGCGCGACTGTATTATTCAATCAAGCAATGTCATAGTATTTCACATACATATACACGTACTTCTACAAGCACACTCCATACATATACCACACCGCAAACACACAAACACACACATACATACACACATACACACCACACACACTACACACACCACACACAAATTCACCGCAAAGAGAAATTTGTGTTTCTGTCTATGGATGTGTTATGGTAATGCAATGTTTAAGATGCACTCAGGCAAGCTTGAAAGATCTCAAATACTGTAAGGGAGTGATCAAACCAAATTTCACATACACATATGTAATTATTAACCACACATGAAGCATTGCTATAGGTACTGATTTGATACATGTAACATAATATCTGTGTAAACATTGTAAGAAAAACTTGGATCATTTCGTTACAGATTTCATGTTTGTAGAGTCATTAATTTTATAGTCTTTTTGTTTCCTCTTTCTGTCCTAGTATTGCACTACTGGTCTAATGCCAGAATCTTTCACCTTGGATATATCGAACCATTTCAACAGCCTAATCGGCGTTTCTGTTCTTTTAATCTGCAGTTTAATGTGTGCAGTAACAAGGTGGTGATTGCTGCCAACATCCACTCCTCTTCTGTAATGTAAGTACATTATGTGACAGTAGAGTATGGCACAATGTAATTATACCTTGTGACCGTAGAGTATGGCACTATGTAACTATGGCATATGACATTCGAGTACGACACAGTGTAAGTACAGCACGCGTCAGTCGAATATGGCACAATGTAAGTAAGGC
>JAODUO010002322.1:7500-38885 GCA_025642075.2 Ridgeia piscesae
TGACATATAAAGCCACAATTTAAAACGTTATGGTCGTCGTGGTTTTTCAGTGACGGCACCGCGCTTGTGGAACGATCTGCCGGACAGTGTCCGCCTTTTTGACTCTCTTGAACTGTTTAAGTCTAATTTAAAAACATATATTTTAAAATTATATTGATAGATTATTTGCAGTGCGTTTTATAATTAATTTATTGTAACCGTAATTATTATTTTCCAATTATTTAATATCGTACTTTATTATTAACTTATTTATATATATTTTTATTGTATATATTTATCTATTGATAAATTTTGGTTATGCACGAGGAATTTAGATGCTTTATTTAATTATCTCTTTATTATCATTTAACATTATCGTCTTTACGTGTACGTGTAATTGATTACGTATATATTTTAAATAGTTATGTTTTACAAATGTTGTATTTTATGCGCCTCTAAGCAGAAGTATATTCCGTATATACGACGCGTTAAACGAAATAATAATAATTATTAATTATCATATGTATTTACATAACCACAGTATCTGTAGTACACCAATAATTGGCAATTAACTTATGTATGACGTGCGCACAAGAAAAAAACAATTGTTTCCGCAAAAGCAATTCGTGGATTATTTTGTTTGATCAAAACGCGATGTTTATTTACGGAATGATGTAGAAATTGAATGGTTCCATTGAAGTCATACTCTCAACGATCTACAGCGGTATATTTCAGCTTGAAGCTGTCTTCTGGCCCCCGTCCGTCAGACGTGAAGGACACGAAGAGGTTGTTCTTGCTTGAGGTGACGGTCCTTTGTGACGGCGTTCCACAGAACGTGCCCAGCAGCCGGGCAGTGTTGTCCACCCCGTCGAACACTTCGACGTTGTCTTGCTTACAGCCGGAGCTGAATGGTATATTGAACTTGAACAGTTCCAATTTAATTACCTGTAAACAGTTACGTCACAAACACACATTAGTGTATTCAGTATCACTTCCCGGTTCAACGGTTGAAATCATGTGAGTAACTGTAAATCTGAATGAATAAGATTGCCACCCAAAACCTATACGTTTCAGACGCACGTGTTCAAGGCACGCCTTGTTTGATAAACATCTGAATAATTATATATTTATCTACCTGCCGTGTTAACACAGAAGTCAAATGTGTGTAATCACATTAAGCACTACACAGACGTTTTCACTTGCAGGATGTTAAAGACACATTTCCGCATGCTTGTTGCAATGCGACGTACAGTTGGATGACAACTTCAACGGAAACGTGAATGTTACTCAAAAGAAACTGATCGCTCCGTCGACATTCGCTGTGCTGGCTTTTTGTCAACCGTGCATAACACGGCTGACTGGCTAGACAACTGCGCCTAGACAACTGCGCCTGGAGTTAAGACAGCCATTTAATTGGCCATGAACATGATCTCTTGACCCCAATGGAACAATAGCGCAACGGGCAAGAACAAGAAGGAGAGAGGAGCGGCTGTCAACACCAACCTCCGTAGTCAGACTCCTTCTAGATCTGTCTGTATTCTGTGCTGCTTCCAACCTCACGTGAAAGACACACACAAACCTGAGCCGCCTGCGATAGGGAGTAGAACGTTTCTAGACAAACACATGCAGCCAGGGACTGACAAACTACAGACCACTTCATCACCAACAGCCCTCTCAGAGGGGTCCACACGGACATTGGCAGCATTGGGCAGGACCTGGCAACTCGCAACTCCATGGCTACTCAAAAGACACTACGTCTGTTGTAGACATATGCAATTATAAGCAAGACACTGCACATTCTCACGGAAGACGAAACTCGATCTTGTTATATGGTACGTGCACCAAGAAACAGCGTACATAACTTACTAGTGCAGGGCAATCTCAGATTGCGGTACACGAAAACAAATTGATCAAAGTAACCTGGTCCCTCTGTATATTTGGTAAAACGCACATACACGTGTCCACTCCACATAACTAAAACACAATATGGTTACCTTGAATTTATTAAATCCACAACATGTTTTATGTTTGCTCTTCTGACGTCTCACTAAAACGTCATAGGACCCTCGGTATCGAAATGTTGAGTTTCGGTTTGGAATCAAGCTTACGGGGGATCGTTTGCTTACCTTGGACTTAACGACTTCAACTCTCCAACTACAGTTACTTCTGGTTTTCGTCTGTCCCGCACCTATACCGAACATTCCTTTATTTCCGAAGAGAGCCGCTACCTGATCACGACAATCTGAAGCGAAGATAAACAAGTCGAAATTTATTACTGATCATAACGAAAGCAGTTCCTTGTATACTATGCTACGCTTTGCGTGCGTGCGTGCGTGCGTGCCTGTGTGTGTGTGTGTGTGTGTGTGTGTGTGTGTGTGTGTGTGTGTGTGTGTGTGTGTGTGTGTGTGTGTGTGTGTGTGTGTGTGTGTGTGTGTGTGTGTGTGTGTGTGTGTGTGTGTGTGTGTGTGTGTGTGTGTGTGTGTGTGTGTGTGTGTGTGTGTGTGTGTGTGTGTGTGTGTGTGTGTGTGCGTGTATATGTGTAACAAACTTCGGAAAGGTTCGCTTCATTAAAAAACACTATGTATTTCACATATGGACCACGCGGCGGTATTTTAATGTGTAATTAATACACACTTGCGCAAGTGGTGTAACCGTTTTTGAACACGAAGCTCTCACTGCACTCGTTGTTGGAGCATTCTGCCTTCTGTGTCACGTTGTTGTACACACACACGGAGGGCGAGCCGCAGTTGGTAGGACACGCTGAGAGAAACATACCAGTGACCAATATATATATATATATATATATATATATATATATATATATATATATATATATATATATATATATATATAACGCAGATAATGAATGATTGTATAACGGTATAATATATATATATATATATATATATATATATATATATATATATATATATATATATGCAACTGCTGTCACATACACCAGCAGAATAATGCAAGACCAAGTTTGATTGAAATCGGCCAACTGAATGACTTGAATATGTACACATTATTATAAACAACAACAGTTACATCAGTATTAGTCTCAGCAAACATGCCGGCTCCAAAGGCATTGGAAATTAACACCTACATGCATTATACATTATTTACGATTGACACCAAATTGGTGGGGTCAACACGCAATACTGCCTACGTTATTTTACAGCACTAAAAACCCTGAGTACACCATAAGAGGAAAACAATATTAGGCTAAAACCTCGTGCACCTAGACAGGGAAAAGTGTCAAGAAACTATAATGCATACAGTACATACAGTGTGGAACAGGGAGGTGGGTGTGATAAAAATATCCCAACACCAAACAACACTATAAATTTGCAAAAACGAATAAATTAAATTGAACTCTGCAATGAACGACACGATGCTGCTTCTCGAACTCAAGATGGCGAATGGGTCGAGTACTGGTTTGAACTGGACTCAGGCTGATTACTACGGACGCCGCTAGGGTAGTACTGTGATTACTACTGGCCTAATCCACCAGATGTCGCCACTTGAATTATCACTATCTGCTACCGTTTGGTCATACAACTTTTAATTTGTGTACACATTGCAGGCCTTGTATTTGGAAGAAATATGTTACTTTTTTCACAAAGTGTTGTTTCCACTGTCGACCAGCTAATTGTAAACTAACGTGACGATTACTATTTAAACTAAAGGCCCATGACATAGGAAATGGTATGATTAACTGGATAGAAAAATGGCTTATTGATAGAATACAAAGAGTAGTAGTTGATGGGGAGGTTTCAAACTGGAAATCGGATTTGAGTGAAGTACCGCAGGGATCAGTACTGGGACCTATTTTATTCTTAATATATATCAATGATTTGGATGATGACATAACAAGCAAGGTGATGAAGTTTGCGGAGGACACAAAAGTGTTTAGGAAAATTAAAAGTGATGCAGATAGACAGCATTTACAAGATGATCTTAATAAGTTGATAGAATGGTCAGAGAAGTGGCAAATGCTGTTTAATTTTGGAAAGTGTAAGTGCCTCCACACGGGACATGGGAATGAAGACGCACACTATACAATGGGTGGTACTGTGTTACATACTACCTTAAAGGAAAAGGACTTAGGGTTAACTATTAATGCCATAAAGGTATCAGAGAAGTGTGGAATTGCAGCAGCGAAGGGAAACCAAATTCTTGGATTAAAAAGAACTAAAAATAACGCAGTATAAAACAATAGTTAGGCCTCATTTAGAATATTGTATACAAGCATTGCGGCCTCATCGCAAGAAGGATATTGATATGCTAGAAAGAGTACAAAGGAGAGCAACCAAAATTATACAAAAACTCAGGAATATTAGTTATGAGATGCGTCTAAAAGAATGTGGTTTAACAACACTAGAAACCAGAAGATTGAGAGGAGATCAGATTGAGGTGTTTAATATATTTAATGGGTATGAAAATATTGACAGAAATATTTCTCTGACCATTCTATCATTAGCAAAGACGCAGTGTAGACTGGATATTAGAAATTTTTCATTTTCACAAAGAACAATAAACGAATGGAACAGATTATCAGCTGATTGTGTAGGTGCTAGTAGTGTTAATATATTTAAAAATAAAATCGACATATCCCTAAGACGGGCGGGGTACATAGGTTGGACTCTCGATAAGCCAAAGGGTTCCTTGTCCACCTGCCATCTAGAGTTGATTCTGTAGGTGGCAATCTTGTTAAATCTTGATATAGTCAAAATCCGCTGAATAAACTGCGTTGGTTTTTGTAGAATGAAAAGCAGAACGTTTCCCTTTTATACAAATATAAGTTAGCAAGTTCGGTATATTGTTGTTTGTAGGTTCCACACACTTCCAAAACATTCGATATAGTTTAGGTAGGAAGCCGAATGGCAAGAATAATCAGCACTTATCAGCGAACATATTACAGATCAGCACTTATAGTTCTAATTGCCTTTTTTCTGCCTTTTTTATATAATAATGAAAGCAAGACGAAACACGAATGTATACCCACGCATCTCGTTTTGTCGAGCGACATCACTTGACCGCTATCACAAGAAACGCACTGTAACTCTAGCAGTGGACAAGACTCGCAGTGGTCGAAGTAGGTAGTCACGCATACTTCTACAATTATTTCCATTGACAGTGACGTCACAGGTGTATTGGAAAAAACAGTCGGTTGTGCTCGTTCTATTATACGCAATATATCACGGAGCTACTACCCAGAGCAGCGGCGACAACCAACGCATTTTAAATGTTACATTCACAATGGTTGAACGTCAATTTAACAGTTTGGCAAGGTATTAAGTAAAATGTTGTTAGGCGTACACAACAAAGTTATAGAATACGTTGTATCAACGTGTTACGCTTTCGGAATACACGTCAGCGAAACATGTTTACAATAACCAAAAAGAAACAACCCACCTCCTCCGGTTGCACTTGGTCCGTCTTCGGCACCTTGTTTTTTGAACCACTTATTGCATGCACCTGTAAGAAGAGACATTGCCTACATTCAGCCCCTCGTTCTAAGTATCGAAACCGGGGCTTCTTGGGGAGAATGGTACAGTTGTGGTTGTGTAGAGCTACAAGGGACAATGCAGTAGAAAGCAGTGAAGAACCAGAACAGCCTCTCCAGAAATAACAACATTGTCAGACGACAATACTAGTGCTTACTATGGTAACTGGGGAGATACGTTGAAAACCAGATAAAACAGCAAGTAATACTCTTTATCAATCTTCGCATCTTCGCCTTTTACATACATTAAGTTATAGCAACGTATGGTTATGAGTATGTACAATCCGGTTAGGAATTAAATACACGAACATAGAGCAATATGTTTGAAATCGTAGTAACTAGTAATGGCGCTTTACCTGACAAACACACCAGGGCAAACATGGCGACCGCTCTCTTCAGCACCATGGCGACCGGTGAGTTCACTTCGTCTAAACTGTTAAATCAGTCTCACACAAGGTGTACGTGTAAATACCTGTCGAAAAATAGAAATGTGAACAAAACAAACATTACATTAACTACATTACATTACATCTACTCATTGAAATGATAATATGATCTATTAAAGATTCGAGTGATTTTTATTCACCTCATTTCTTAACATAATCCAGTGTATCTATTGACAAACTACATGTCAACGGCACTGCGATACACATGTTGACTGACGGGGAGGACACATACATAAGCTGTCGCCACACTAGCATTTTGTTTCCGATGCCACTTGCAACGGTGTTTATGGACGTAATATTATCGTTGCACGTCTCAACGCTACGCCAATGATTTTCGAAGGAACTCGCCCCGTTTTCTAGGACAATATCCCACAGTTCACTCTGGACCAATTAGATAACAACTGCGGCCTGGCCAGGAATAGAATTGTGTTCAAAAGTGTAAAAACTGGAGAATATTCAACCAAATATACACCTAATAAGGAATCTCCACTCCCACGCAAAGTCAACCAGCGACTGTTTATTACAATAATACAATATGTGCTTTCCTACGTATGTCGAAACTATGACAACAACAATGACAACAACATTAGGCAAACAACTAGACGGTTGTTATACAGGAATGCATGCACGTGCGTGTTTGTGTGTGTGTGTATGTATGTATGTATGTATGTATGTATGTATGTATGTATGTATGTATGTATGTATGTATGTATGTATGTATGTATGTATGTATGTATGTATGTATGTATGTATGTATGTATGTATGTATGTATGTATGTATGTATGTATGTATGTATGTATGTATGTATGTATGTATGTATGTATGTATGTATGTATGTATGTATGTATGTATGTATGTATGTATGTATGTATGTATGTATGTATGTATGTATGTATGTATGTATGTATGTATGTATGTATGTATGTATGTATGTATGTATGTATGTATGTATGTATGTATGTATGTATGTATGTATGTATGTATGTATGTATGCATGCATGCATGCATGCATGCATGCATGCATGCATGCATGCATGTATGTATGTATGTATGTATGTATGTATGTATGTATGTATGTATGTATGTATGTATGTATGTATGTATGTATGTATGTCGGTCTAGACAATGTAAAAACAAGTAATGGTAAGATCTTACATAGCGCAGTATCCAGTCCATAGGACTGCTCAAAGCGCTTTTACACTTTACTTCCCCGGCAGACCTGTTCAATCATACCATCTCAACTTCTCTGGGAAGCATCCAGCCACAAGCTACACTTAATGTGCGAAAGGCTGCTCGTACACATATCCACCACTGTCTATTGCCAGATACTCATTTATACAGCTGAGTGAACTGGAGCAATGTAGAGTAGAGAGATTCGAACCCGGGTTCTCTTAGTCGAGAGTCGTAAGCTCTACCCCTGAGCCATTGCGCTGTACTAGTCAGTCAGGTATGTTATCTCTTATCTCTCCATACAGCTAATGCCAGGTATAGTGTAAACATGTAAACGTTAGTTCTTATACAACCCAGTATCCAGTTACTAAAACAGATAGATTTACACACGCCTTGGTAGACCTTCACAGTCAAAACAATATCGATTGACGAAACATTCAGCCACGTAGTAGTTACACCAAAAAACTAATAATTCGCACAAACAAGCAGTTTCATATCTGAGGTTCACAGTCACTGATACAAGCGGTAAACAGAAACTTGTCCAAGGCTCTGAACGACCGTAACAGGATTTGTGCCTCGAGTCTCCCAACAGAGAATCCAGTGCCCTAATTACTGCTCCACCGGGGCCATCGGCGCCTAAATGAAGTATCGTGTTTGAGAAATGTACTCAATTTGCGCATTGTTCGCTTGTTCGTGCCGCAAATGGTTCAGCTACACCGCAGACTAAGTGTAGGAGTAAACTGCTTGTCGCACAGTTGATATACTTGTCCCAGATTACGGATATATCGTTATCTGACTGAGCGGTAATTACGATCATACAATTTCTTGTTGACGAGTAATGAACTACACTGACTGTGATTTCTATAAGCACCGGCCACACACTGCAATTTGTGTATTATCACACAATCGGTCGCATGAGTTATGAGGTGCAGGAACCTTTGATAGCAAAATTATTACTTTGCAGTCTTGATTGGAATCCATGAGTGTAGTGTGATACGTTACTCTTCAACCGTAACGGTAATTTATGTTGTTTGTAGGGTCGCTACAGCGGCTTGTACACTACAAAACTGTACACAACTGAGGAGAACTCGACTGGTGAAAACAGCAATGCTAAACAAAGAAAATTTTTACGAATCACTCATTGGAATCAGCACAAAAGCCTATTTCAGCGTACATTATATCAACGTTTTATAGTATTCATGATACACGAATACAATGTAGATCAAACAGATATATATATATATATATATCATATATATATATATATATATATATATATATATATATATATATATATATATATATATATATATATATATATATATATATATATAACACTTGTGTTATGCTAATGAGTATTAATGGAAATATTTCATTTGCAAACGTACAATTGCCAATAGGTATAATGTTACGTACACATACATGGGTACTTTTAGCATTGTTATGTTGATAAGAGAGCAACAACCATTAATCAGTACAAATTATATATTTGTTGTACCTTTGACCCCCCCCCCCCCGAAGTGTTGCTAGATAAACCATTATAATGTAATTTACTAACATACAAGTATCTTACTTTTCATATAATAAAATAAGTATCGGATTAAACATTGGCAATTACTCTACCTCGCCCATCATTCTAACACTAGTCAAGTATATCCTAATCTATGACAATGTCACGTGGTTGGTGTGGGGTATCACGCTGTTGACAGTTGTGGGCGTTGTAGGGACGTTTGATGTGACGTCGTCTTTAACCATGTTCCCCGCGCGAGCGCTGTTGTTTGTTACAAGATACGCGCGACATTTCGAATCACTTATTTACTTATTTACCTTAGAGCAAAACGTCGAAGTATAAAAGGTTACAGCTAACTGGAATATAGTACGATGTCTTTGTAATCATACTTGGTGTTTATCGGCATATTAGTGTTTATAGTCAAGTCGGTTATTCTAACGCGGATATCCTTTGACACTGTAGGGTAAGAAACAAGTTCATACACTAATTCTTACAACGTACAACTTACGTCAACAGTCGGCACATTAGTATACGCCACTACGATAACACACGAATAGTAATTATGAATCATCTGACGTGGCGACACTCTTTGATTAATCTACTTGTACTAGTTGTGATTAGACAATAAACTGTAACTTACCAATGTATTTACTGACGTTACAACTTGGAGCAGCGTACACAGTCGTCCTTGTGTGTTATACTTTACTTATCCGTTCTAGCTGTAGCACACACCACGAACAAACTACAGCAACTACGTAGCAGTTAACATGGTGGGCCAGGCTATGTAAACATAATAGACATAATTACAATTATACATCAATATTGCTAAGTCTGAAAGAGGCTTCCACGGACAATTGGTCACGAGTAATACCGGCCGTATAAGAACTGTGCATAAGACTGCGTGTGTCATAGGCTCTAATAGAGAACGATCCTATACTGTGTTATGGCCCTAATGTTCACCGAAGTCTGGCTGGCAACACACCTGTAATTAGACCACTGCGCTACGAGCGATGTCAGATCACACTTAATGTGCTGTGACAGCGATCTGTATGCATTTACAAGAATGATAGGCATATTAACAAACATAAATACATTTACATGCGCACATCAATACATGTACACAGTGTCAGTTGTCTTTATATTATAAAGATCCGTGTGTGTGTGTGTGTGTGTGTGTGTGTGTGTGTGTGTGTGTGTGTGTGTGTGTGTGTGTGTGTGTGTGTGTGTGTGTGTGTGTGTGTGTTTGCGTGTGTTTGCGTGTGTTTGCGTGTCTGTGTGAGTTTGTTTGTAATGTATATTTGAGTATGTATGTTTGTGAGAATGAGTGTTGATGTGCATATGCGCGTACGTGTGTCTACATACATGTGTGTGTGCCAGTGTGCGTGCATGCGTGCGTGTCTGACTGAATGTATGTCTGTTTATAGGTATGTGTGTTTTTCAGCTAACTAAACTATTTGTCGTTTTGTGTATGCCGTATTGTTATTGATTAAATGAATTTGATCGTGGATACGTATTTCAAGAACACAAACCGTATAATGGAAGAATTCTGGTATCGTCCAGTCCTTCCCTTGTATGAACCACCCTCCCGGCAACAAATATGCAGGTCGTTTTCAGATAGTGGCACACAATAATAATAATAATAATAATAATAATAATAATAATAATAATAATAATAATAATAATAATAATAATAATAATAATAATAATAATAATAATAATAATAATAATAATAATAATAATAATAATAATAATAATAATAATAAATAATAATACTAATATAATATAATAATATAATAATAATAATAATAATAATAATAATAATAATAATAATAATAATAATAATAATAATAATAATAATAATAATAATAATAATAATAATAATAATAATAATAATAATAATAATAATAATAATAATAATAATAATAATAATAATAATAATACTAAATATAATAATAATAATATATAATAATTAATAATTAAATAATAATAATAATAATAATAATAATAATAATAATATTAAATAATAATAATACATAATAATAATAATAATAATAATAATAATAATAATAATAATAATAATAATAATAATAATAATAATAATAAATAATAATTATTAAATCAATGAGTTGGATTGACATTACAATAGGTTACAATTAACTCATCAAAACATCATACAAATACAATAGAAATACATTTGATACCGCAAATCATACCGTATTAATAGCCTTTTACTGACAGTTGTATAAAGCCCACGGTATAAAGGAGTTACGGAATCTATTCGTTCTAGTAACTGGTAACGGGTACACATTTAATCTCTGTGTGCCGACTTTAATTTTATCAAAATATCTTTGACAAATGCTGTCCCGTCTTACATTCAACGTATCCAGGTTAACATGTCTAAGTATTTCCGCGTAACCCAATCCAGGAAAAATACATTTTAGTGCCCTTTTTTGTATAACTTCAATATTGTCAGGCAAATATTGGGGCAACTTAGTGTGCCATACAGGACATGCATATTCTAGAACTGGTCTCACCACACTAACATATACACTGACCAGATCTTTCTGTGTAATCCCTGCACGCTTTAACTGATATAACATGTACAAGCGTTTACCAGCATTTTTCACAATATTATCTACGTGTTTGTTCCATGTCAGATCTTGAGAAATGGTCACACCTAATAGTTTGGCATGGCAAACTTGTGCTATATCCCTCCCATCAATCTTTATATTCGGGATAGTGCTTCTGAAATTGCCATCTTGTGCAAAACTAATGATTATTTCTTTTGATTTTTCCGAATTAATTGTCATGTCATTCTGTTCTGTCCATCTAGCAGCAATATCAACCGACTCTTGTATAACAGATACATAATTTATGTCGCATATTTCAAATAACGTACTATCATCTACATACTTATATAATGGAACAGTCGTTCTTAAATCATTTATGTAAACAAGGAAACATTTAGGTCCAGACAATGTCCCTTGCGGTACTTCCCCATTGGGATGACCAGAATGGGAATATTCATTTCCTATTTTTACTCGTTGAGCTCTGTCTAATAGAAATGTTGCCATCCATCTTAAAATATGTGCGGGCAACCCATACGACTGTAGCTTATCTAGCAACAAATGATTATTAATAAGATCAAACGCTTTGCTAAAGTCTAGCATTACAACTCTGACATAAGAATTCAATGTATCTGTCGCCTTATACCACATATGAACCAGTTCGACAAGAACGTATGTTGTGGACGTTCCGTTAATTCCCCCAAATTGCTTAGCATCAATTTCACCTTGAATTGTTTCATCCACCCATTTCATTATTATTGATTCAAACACCTTGGCAGCTATTGGAGTTAGTGAAATTGGTCTAATGTCTTTTTCAATCGACACAGGGGGGCTTGTTTTTGGCAACGGTATTACATTCTTCTTCTATTAATCAGCCAACATCAATGTTTTGATGATTATGCTGATTTGTGGAGGTTGCAGTAGACACTTCTGAAATGTAGTGAAAGGGTGTGTGACATAGTAGATGGGGGGGTAGTAGACATAAGAAATAAGAGGGGAGGGGGAAGGGGAGGGGTGGTCTGTCTGGTTACAGGTGGGCAGCAAGCCTGGACTTGAAACAGTCCAGGGACTTGGCTGCCACTATTTCCTGGGGCAGGCTGTTCCATTCGGGGATGGTCCGGGGGAAGAATGACATCTGTCTGTACTGTGTCCTGCAGTAGGGGATATTGTAGCTGTGTGTGTTGTTCTTTCTGTGGCTTGATCTGGTTTCTGTTGGCTGTGGTAGCCAAGAATCAATGGTGATGAGGTGGTGGTGAAATTTGTAAAACATTTCAAGTCGAGCTTTTTTACGGCGTTGTTGGAGTGTGGGCCAGGCAAGAGAGTCGATGATGGAGTTGACGCAGGATGTCTGGTGGTGTCTATTTGTAACCCATCTTGCTGCACGGCGTTGGACTTTTTCTATTGTTTTTATGTTGTTTGCAGAGTGTGGGTCCCAGACAGTGGCCGAGTACTCCAGGATTGGGCGGACAAAGGCTTTATATGCTGTTTCTTTTGTTTTCTTGTTTCCGATTTTTAGGTTTCTTCTGAGGAAGCCGAGTGTCTTGTTCGCCTTATTGGTGATGGTGTCTATGTGGAGTCCCCAATTCAGGTTGTCTTGTATGTTTACGCCAAGGTATTTTGCTGTGCTGACGTTTTGCAGGTTGTGTCCGTGTAGGTGGTATGACGGTACAATTTTATCTCTCTTTCGGGTGACACTCAATGTGTAGCATTTCTGTGGGTGGAAGCTCATGGACCACTGTTTCTCCCACGTGGTGAGGGAATCAAGATCTTTTTGCAGCTTTTTCTGGTCCACTTTGTGTTTAATGGTGTTACTGCACAAAGTGTCATCAGCAAACAGTCGGATTTTTGATTCAATTTCTATGGGTAGGTCATTGATGTACAGAAGGAAGAGACACGGGCCAACGACTGATCCCTGGGGGACTCCCGAGTCCACAGGCATGAAGTTTGATCTCTCTCCCCAACCACTACAGCCTGCTGTCTGTTCTCGAGAAAGCTGTCAATCCATGCATTAAGTCGACCTCCGATTCCATAGCGACGCAGCTTGTGAACTAGGAGGGTATGGCTCACCTTGTCGAATGCTTTTTCAAAGTCAAGGACAATGGTGTCCTCCTGGTTTCCCCTCTCCAGCTCTTCGCTTGCTTTATCCACATACCCCAAAAGTTGTGTCTCACAGGATCGTCCGCATCGGAAGCCATGCTGCTCTGGGCAGAGAATGCTGTTCTTCTCTAGGTGTGACATGATGTGACTGGCGATGATGTGCTCCATCACCTTGCAGGCTATGCATGTGAGTGAGATGGGGCGGTAGTTTTCTGCCTTGTATCGTTCTCCCTTCTTGAAGACAGGCGTGATATGAGCTAATTTCCAGTCGAGTGGCAATGTTCCAGTCTGGTAGGAGTTTCGGAAGAGCAAGGTAAGGGCTGGTGTGACTTCTTCTGCAACTATCTTCAGGAGCCTTGGTGAGATCCCGTCAGGACCACAGGCTTTGTTAGGGTCTAAGTTTAAGAGCAGTTTCTTCACCCCTTCTTCAGTAATGTTGATATTTTTGCAGTCTGTGTACTCAGGAAGGTCTGGTTTTGGGGGGCAACGTAGTTTAAACTCCTCAGCAGTAATAGTATCTCTGGGGCTGAACACAGAACAAAATTGGTTATTGAGAAGCTGGGCTTGTTCTTTGGGGTCTGTAATGAGTTTCCCAGTATTTTTGAGTGGAGAGACTCCCATCCCCTCAGTTCTTCTCGCTTTGATGAAGCACCAGAACTTCTTCTTGGAGGAGGTTGGATTTGTCACGTCATCTGAGATCAGGTTTTCTACATGTCTCCAGTAAAGGCGGCGCAGGCTTTTCTGGACTTGCCATTTCAGCAATTTGAATTCCTGTTTCAGATCTTCATCTCCACACTTTTTCCAGCGTTTGTGAATCCTGTTCCTCCTTTGGATCAGCTTCTTGGTTTCATGGTCAACCCATGGGTGGCTTGGTTTTGATTTAGTTTGCTTGTGGGGGACATGTTCTGTGAGGGCTTGGCTAAGGCCAGTCTTGAGTTCTGTCCATATGTCTTCTACTCCACTATTTTCATTGAAGACGGACACAATGCGATTGTTCAGCTGACGTGCTGCATCTTTTAGTGGCTCCTTGCATTCTTCTGTGTATATGGGGATGAGGCGTTTTGGCTGGTATTTCTTCGGAGGATGGACCTGCAGTTCCATGTAGACTGCATCATGGTCGGCAAGTCCCGGCAGTATTTCAGTTCGGGGGACCAGGTTTGGGTGGTTGGTCAGGAACAGATCTAGGTAGTTCTCTCCTCTCGTAGGATCCTGTACCATCTGCTCCCAGCCTACGTCGTTGATATCATCCATGAATTCTCGGTGTATACTCGGGCTGGGGGATCCCTTGTTTAGGGTCTTGGTTGGCCAGTGCCATCCGGGGAGGTTGAAATCTCCACCTGCTACAATTATCGCGTTATTTATATTGGAGGCACGGTGGGCAGATTCCGCAAAGGCCTTCATGCTGTTTGAGTCCTCTGTATGGGGGTGGTAAAAGCAGCAGACCAACAGGGTTCGTCGTCCCTGTAGTTTTACCTTTACCCATATGATTTCGCAGTCTGTAGTCAGTTCGGGCATTTCCAAGGAGTTTAGGTCTTCAGATACAGCAATAAATACTCCTCCCCCACCCTGACTAGGTCTGTCTCTGCGATAGATGTTGAAACCCCTGGGGAATATTTCTGCGTTGGTGTGTGATGGAGTTAGCCATGATTCCGTTCCAAGAATTACATCTGGTCTTAAAGTGTGTATAAGATTGTCAAATTCTGCAACCTTGCCAACAATGGACTGGCAGTTCACAGAGAGAAAACGGAGTGGTCGTCTGGCATGTTTATCTTGTTTGCTTGCTCTTGATGGGGTGGATGTATGGTACGGGTGGAATGGGCTGTCCGAGTTTGTGTCCAGGGATGAGTCTGCTGTTGATGTTATATTGTGCTGGGTGAGGCTCAGGCCATGTAGGTCATAAGCAATAGAGCTATGGTTTGCATTAGCACAGATGACACAATGCCAGGTGACATCACTTCTGCCGAGGTGTTCATACGATCTACTGGTTATATGTTGGCATCCAGCATGGAACCACTGTCCGCATGATTCGCAAGCAACTCCACACTGGTCCCATCCAACGGAGTGATCACATATACCACAGGGGTAGTGTGTGTGTTCGTCTTGGTGATGAGGTGAGGTCGGTGGGGTTGTTGTTTCCATGACTTGTTGTGAAAAATACAGGTACAGCACGACGATGCACACAGCAGTCACATCAAGTATTAAATATTGTAGATTCCTAGACCTGGTGAATGTCATCATCAGATCACGGATGTAATGGACACGTAACTGTGAACAGTTTCAGGTTGGCATTGACCCGTAGTAGTCTGCCATGTTTGTTTACATTTGAAATTCCGCGGCAGAACAATCAAAATTTTCTTGGCGGATGTCAGTAATGTAATGAAACAGATCGCTCACCAGTAAGCCACAATCACCATCCGCTGTTTTGTTAGCTAGACCTTGCATGCATGATTTGCCATTTGTTTTAAGTCCCATTATTATTTTCATATGCTTCCACCAATCGTGGGATCCCGATTCATGCATTGCTGCAATTTGCGTTTGGTAAAAATTATACTTAAGTTTCGAAGCGGCTCGGTTGACCTTATTACGCAATATTTTTGCTTGATTCAAATCACCACTCATGTGAACTCGCTGTCTTTTACGAACTAAGTCTCTGAACCAGTCTGTAACCCATGGCTTATCATCCGTATGCCTCGTAACAATTTTAGTAGGAAAGCATATTTCCATCAGGTTGAAATAACCGTTTGATAATATGAATACTGATTTGCACATGAATCAAGCCTAAATAGGGGTTCCCATTTGATGGCTGATAAAGCCATATTGAATCTGGCTTTTTCTTTTGGTTCCATACACCTTGCGGTTAACCGTGTCACGCATCCAGTATCAACTGAGTTTTCGCTTTAGGTTTAAGCAAAACTATGTTATGGTCCGATGACCCCAGTTCGGAAATAGTAACAGGCTACACCTTCTCCATATTCGTCCATATTGTGTCTAATATCGCCTGTCCACGTGTTACAACATTAACTACTTGGACAAATCTATAGTGGGTTTTCATGAAGTTATCCCGCAACTGGTTGAAATCGCCAGTTATGATCACACCACATTCTGGGTGTTTTCGCATTACAGTGTCAATGTTGGTGATTAAATGATCACGTATTTTCAAATACTCCGTCTTTGGAGTA
Source organism: Ridgeia piscesae (assembly GCA_025642075.2). NCBI lineage: Eukaryota > Metazoa > Annelida > Polychaeta > Sabellida > Siboglinidae > Ridgeia > Ridgeia piscesae. The sequence goes on from JAODUO010002322.1 coordinate 23,959, forward strand.
TAATATAAACCTGCTACCAGTATACATGAGAATTTTCGAGGCGTGTTCTTTGGCATAACCTTAATCCACATTACTTCTAAATTATGAACCTCCATATCATTCAATCTCTTATACATTAAATCATTTATAATGTAGCAGGCTACACCACCGGCTCGTCCATGACCCCTATCTTTTCTCTCGTGGCAAAACCCTTGCATAGTAAAGGCTACTTAAATCCATATAGTCTTTAAACCATGTCTCACTAACACATACAATTGAAACATCATATGTTGCTACAGTTACATGCAATTCGTCCACTTTTTCACTGTTCAAAGATCTGGTATTTAAATTAATTAGGGAAGGTAGATCCCATTTACGTATTTTGTCCGCTGTTGGATTCGGAACACAAAACCGCGTTGAATCACAGTTCTCGGTTTGTGTGTTCAGGGAAAGTTCCATGGCCAGATCGTTTAGGCCCATTTCCTAATCACGGGAGTGATGCTTTTCTTTATGTCCTCGTTCCCCGCACTGACGACCCAACACTTTGTCAGAGTGTCTGCAGGTGGCAGTGACGTGGTTCGTCTCATCGCATTTGGCACACTTGCCCATCGACAGACGAGTACGACGTTTGACCACTGTCCAATTACCGTCAGGTGCCACTCTGGCGTTCGGCAATCGGTCGTGGTTCGCTGCGTTTGACACGTGTCGATGTTGTTGTTGATGTTGGCGTTTGTTATGTTTCGGTGGCTGTTCTGGGAGAGACAGATTCAACAGCAGTCTGCCAACTCCGCTCACAGATAGATGCAGCCCGTAACTCTGGAAAGCTGCGTCGTCAGCAGCCCCGTTCCTAAACCATCTAACATACGCACTATTGACAATAACTGTCATATGTATTTATTATGATTTGTTATGATGGGTTATCGGTTGTAGAGTGACTCACACTTTGTGAGTGCAAGTGTTTGTAGGTAAACAATCACGGGATACTGTAACAGAAATACGTGTGTACATAACAGCTGGGAGAACTTGTGTAAGACCAGCGTACTGAAAACGACATGGCATCTGCACCAACGGGTACTATTGGACGTGTGTCGGAATGACTGGACCAGGTGGAACACAGGAGCTAAGTCATCGGACATCAAGTGGATGGGTGAACCGATGATAGATATTGGAAGTCAGCTAAAATTAACATAAACAATATCAAGAAGCCGGATGGTGATGGTGATGCAATATTTGTTGCAATTGAGTGGTACCACTGACAGAAAGAATAGTAATAAGAGGGATGGTTTTGGTGAATCTATTTTTGTGCACGTGACTGGTATCTCTGAAGCCGGATGATGTTGGCAATGCTATAGTTGTTGTGGGTGAACGGTAACTGTGACAGAACTTGTAACAAGTAGCTGCATGGTGTTTGTGACAGTACATACGCTGCAGACGAACAGTCACACTAGTGATTGGTTCGAGTGGGCATTTCCTTCTCCTAGTTAACCATTGCAAATAAAACAACGGCGATTTGTTACAAAATTTGTTGGCGGAATACTTGACTCTTCACATCGGCAATACTGTTACAAACAACAATTAGTTGACGGTATAAACAGTCATAGTAAGACTTGGCTTTGTGTAAGCCGATATATGTTTCGACACGTGAGATCGTCGATTGTTCTCGCGTGATAATATCAACTATGATCAACTTGCCTGGTCATTATTCGGTGTTTCGTAGTTAACTAAATCCACCGTTGAATTGAGACTAGCAGTGATATGTGGCGTTAGCCGTCCACCAATTACCCACTGCAAGCCGTGTGGTTATATGTAGTTAACTAATTAAAGTTGTATGCAGTTGCAATACGAACACAAAGCGAATACTGCATATACGATAACATAGTCCTTTTGTCACGGTTTAGACAGACAACTCGCAGCTAATAAACATAAACTGCAGTACGACTAACACGATTAAGCATGACAACGCGTAGCTGGTCAACACATTGACAAATACACATGTTAATAAGAGAACTATACAGTCAACGCGAAACAGCCTTAACACCCAAGTACACCCATAAGGCACGTTCACTCTAGATGGTGGATGTACATCTTGTATACAGTCCACTAGGAAACTGTGTTGTGTTAAACGCTCAGTCTCCCCATTAAGGCACTTATGATTGGATTGTGTTGGCTATATTTATCCAGAAATATGTCGAACACTGCTGTGCATGAGACGCACAACATAACTCGTTACTTCTTGAAAGTTGATCATTCATTAAGTTGTTATTGTCAAACGTGACGGCGTCGGGACTGCATTGAATAGACGATACTAGGCCTGTTTCACGTGCATATTGCATGACGTACAAGTCTTACACTGTTCCAGGTAGCACTTTTTGCGTTACCAGAACGTTGCTACATTGATCGACTAGATATGGACCAGCTCGTAGTAATCTGTGTACATCGACTCAAAATGACAGCGATAAAAAGGGAAGGTGAATTGTCTATACAAAGCGCAGCCATTATTCTGTATAAGCCATTGATTTGGGATGTGGAAATGTTGTGTTGATATATGGCCGTTCAGTATTACGTGATGGAGAAATAAACTAGACTACCACTTGCAGTTGTGAAAACAAAACACAACTCGAAAGTTCAAAAGGAAACGTTCATTTATTGGGTCATCAGGAGCCCGCCTTTGTTACATAACCTTTTGAATTTTATGAATGCTTGCCACACCGAAAGCAGGTCAACGCTTCACCTAAGGCAACGGCGTGTCTTGGGACCGATGAACGTCGCTTGAAACGTCCTTCGCCTTCATCGACACTATATAGGCCCTACGTGCACCGAAACTGGATCTTTCTCAAAGTCGACAAAGAAGCCGACCGAGTAACAAAACGAAACTTCTGTCGGACATCCGCGATGCTCCGACAACAAGACATCAAGTGCGAGAGACATGTCGCTTTTCTCATTGACATTATCATCTGCGTCTGTCAAGACATGCATGCGCCGATCGGCCAATGGTCGAGAAAATTGAGACATTTCTAACGATCAGTGATGACTACGACGGGAAATTCACTAAGTGTTGCCATGATGACGTTCTTTATAGACGTGAACAATATAGTCACGTCATCGTTTATGTACGTGAACTATAATTTTTTATGCTGTCACGTAGATTCTGAAAGCGTCGTTTCTAACGATCGGTTATGATGACGACGGGAAATCCATTGAGTGTTGCCATGATGGCAATTACCTTCCTTGTAGACATGAACATTGACATTGATTTTCGTGTTTTTCTTTAGATTTGTGTTGTTCCATACCCGTTCGCATAGTCTACCGAAGGTGCTGTTTGCATTTGCTAGCCTACTGCCCACTTCTTTGTCTATTTTGGCATCAGATGTGGGAATGCATACTAAATAGCTGAATTTGTGGACGGCTTTCAGTTCAGACTGTTCGATGGAGATGCTGGGTGGACGGTACTCTTCTTGTTGCTCTCAATCAATGTCTACAGAGCTGTTGTGCTGACCACTCTCCTGTATGGTGCTGAGCCATATGGATCACCTATCGTCGCCATATGCACCTCATCGAGCGTTACCATCAGCGTGCTACCTTAAAAATCCATTGGAGTGATTTCGTCACCGAGGCCATGCTCCTCAAAACACAGCTTCGTTGGGCAGGACATGTCTCTAGGATGGAAGACCATCGCCTACCAAAGATCGTACTATAATATTTATGGAGAATTATCCACTGGCCATCGTGACAAAGGGACACCTCAGAAAATATATAAAGTCACTTTGAAAACTCGCCACTTGTAACATCGAAAAATTAAAAATAATACAAACTGAAACGAGTAACTGTGTAAAAACAAGTGCATTCTTTTTGCAGATTAAAAACAGTCTCTGTCTGTATCTAATTTATAGTCTGGTGAGGTCTAATGAGGTGGGCTGGAGCAACAAAGTGGATGGTACTGAGAACTTGTTGGAATGGGTGTAGTGGCGGTATGCTTTATAACTTTTGAGGAGTAGATTCAACAGGCTCTTATGACTGTCGGGTAGAAAGTGTATGCGTACGTATTGATGCGTGCTTCATTTGTATGTGTTTGGTGGGATTGCTGTTTCGTATGGGGTTATGGGGTTATGACGTGTTGCGTTTTATCTTGTAAAAGAAAGTTAGTCTTGCGATTGCCCGATATACACACTCCAAACAGGCACTTGAACTCGCTAGGTGTGTTAAGCAAGAGGACATTTTGATTGTCATCATCAACATCATCAACATCATCATCATCATTTTGCAGCCGCAGTGTCTCCTGTTTGGGCGAAGGCCTCAGCATGTTGACGGGACCTATAGCATGTTTGACACGAGCAAGGTCGTCGAGGGTCTCAACCCCACCCGAAGCTCAAGGTGTCTGCTCCGTAGTGACAGAGACCGCGTAAGTACAAATAAAAGTACAAGTAACTAGGACAAAAGTTACTCAAGTAAAAGCACTTAACAAAAACTAGAAGTAAGAAGTGAGCAATTCCACTTGAAATAAGCATAATGTATTTTTCTACTGTAATCTTTTTTAAAGGGAAAAAAAAGGGGCCAACGGTTTTTTTAAATAAAAAGTTTCACAAGTAAATTTGTTAAAACCTTTTTTATTACGCATTAGTAGTTTCCTCTGAAAGTGGTGTTAGAGTGGGTAAATCTGGCTAACTCATCGACAGCATGAACAGGCCCATCTTGTTCGATACAACCAATCAAAATCCAGCTTATATCTGCATTTTGGAAAAGTAATACGTCACGGTGCCGTCTGTTGGTTCAGCTGTCATAACAGAGCCAAGCGGTTCGTTAAAAATGCCTTACGTCGATTTACAACGAAATCGCGATAGCAATATGCCACACTGTTCCTCATATGCTTGTAGTAACAGTACAGTGAAAGACAGTATCAGTAAGATGTCTTCTTGTCAACCTTTGAATCGAGCAGAACTGAAATAGTGGTTCAGTGGATTCGTTACCGTTGCGACAGTCACAGACACAGCGCGGATGCTAGACGACCTGATTTGATTGACCTAACCACGAAAACGACAACCAACAGCCGCCAAACTTCTCCTCACATATCTTACATACATATGCATACACTATGTTATAAAATAAGATCTCTTGCATTCCTCTAACGAAGAAAATTCACAAAACAAACGCGCAGTTCTCGAGTACAACTTCTTCGGCCGCCCAGCGGTACCGTAAAATCGCTATAAAAAGTTAGCTTTACACAAAATGCCGCTAGACGGCACGTTTCTGCGTGCGAATATTTATAAATGTTACTTAATGCATTCGCACGCGCGAAATAGTTTAATTACTTATAAATAATAATATAATAATAATAATAAATTATTATCATCACTATGATTTGCAGGAAATCATAAGTTATATTATAATATAATAATACTTTATTTATATAGCGCCACATCCATAATTGTTTGTGGCGCCACAACATAATGCTATTAAAAATACAATAAAGAGAAAACTACCCACAGATAATATTTAAAAATAAATAATTAAAATACATGTTTTATATAATTAAAAGTGACCTATCAGTCATAAATAAACATACAAATTCCATAACAACAATTGTGATAAATGAATTAAAGGTATGGTTAATAATACTAATTAATTAAAATAGTAAAATAAGTACGACGTAACAATAATTTTCATTCAGCACATACACAACCATTATGTATAAGAAAATATTACTGAAGCTATTTGTTCTACCAATAAATGATATTTCCACCACCAGATATGTAATAATAATAATTTTTGGACAAGACACTTTATTAATTATCGGAACAAGAAATCACAACTTAAACAGGAATATGAATATATGGGAAATATGTGGTGATAATAAAAGAAGGTTTTGGTGCAGTTAAAAATATTAATATTAATATGTTACTGTTTTAGTTATTGTTGTTAAAACATCGCTTATGTTATAAGCTTGCATGTTCGCTGTACATGCGGGATGTTTATAGAAATATTTAAAAAATAAACGATGTGACATCATTGAAAAACACGTAATGTCTATATCTCTTTTATGACTAATAGGTAATTTTAGATAATTCATAAAATGGCGTAGTCTGTAGACTTTCTGTGGCTATATGTTCTACATGTTTTCCCTGGTTTCAAAAGGGTTTTTAATTTGAACTTTTTATTAACTTTTTAAATATATAAAAATGGGCTTCCCCACTTAAGGTAAAAACGCTATAGGTAGTGCACTGTGTGTGCTAAGAGGGTAATATTTAGCATTCAGAATGAGCAATCATATTAGTGTGTTGTTGCAAGTTAAGAAGCCCTTTCCAAAGTTTTTATTGAATGGAGGTTTCCTTTGTCAACTTGCCCCATTACGAGGCAAAGAAACTTATTGGCTTACTCATGTAAGAATACTAGTTCAGCTTCGATACTTTTTGTTCTGTTCTGATTTACTTTTTGTCCCTATGGGTTTTGCTATATGTGCACCTACTCTTTGTGGAATGTGGTTCATTCTAGTGTTAAAGGGAACCAAAAGGGAAATATTAAGTGCTATGCACGTGAAAGAGCTAATACAAAGCAACCATTCTGAACGGTAATCACAGTGGTTTATTAGTAAAATAATTCCCAAGTGGATAATTTTACTGAAATCATCGGCTTCATAGAGGCGTCCATGATGCGCCTCTTCCTGTTGTCTGACCGTGGTCTGACCACTCAGCACGCAGAACCGGCCTTAAAGTCACGTGTCCGATTGCGTGCGTCAATGATATCGCCGTTGTAAACACAATGTTGTAAGATACGCAACTTGAAAAAGGACATCCGTTCGAAAACGTTGCTTCGAATAGGATGTTTCTCACCGTATATACTGGGTCAAGATCCGCAGAAACGTCGGCGATGTCGAGTTTTCAAGAAGGGACTGTAAACGATATTAGCGCGATATTTAATCACCAACGATAGTCGTCGAAACGGGTTACCGGTCGAATCCTTCCGTCGCCGTAGCCAAGTCATCAAAGCGCGCAAGAAGGTTAGTAAATTTTAAAAGTCTTCTGTATCTAAATTATTTAATCTTGTACCATTAGACACATTGCGATGTCTGTCGAGATGACTTATGTACATACTGATATTGTTCGTAAACGTCCACCACAGTTAACGTTCTAGAAGGTATGTAAGGATCATGGAGCCGCTAACTAGGTCCAAGCGAGTTAGGCCGTCCGATATTGTTATTCATGATTATTTGTTTTATTGTATCCTACTTTGAATGGTTTATATCACGTTAGCGTGAACAGAGGCATAAAAATAAGGAAAGCTACATGTCAATAAAAAAAAACAGCTGAATACAAGCCAGATTATAGACTCATAGTCAATCCCCCCATGAACGATAATATAGGCACTTTGATATCATTAAATAACTTCAAAAGTACTCCCTTTCGAGTTTCTTAGCTGCAGTTCCTATTTTCGGGTTGACCGCTCTGAAAGTGCCAAATGACTGCTATATTTTTCAGTAAACATTTTTTCAAACTTTAAAAAAATAGCATTGGAATGTTGTTTTCAATCATTCATGTTATTTGTTCAGTGAGAGAACAAATTACAAATTCTGTTGCTGTATCAGTTCAGATACTCAAAAAATTGTACTAGCACATGTTACAGGCTTACAGTAAAGGATGAATAATTACCTATGATGAGACATAATTATGTACTGTAAAAATCACTTTGCAAATTTGCAATATTATTGCCTTTATTGGTAGTTTCTTGAAATTTTGGGGAACACTGAGCAAACAAGAAAAATTAACAGACTAGCATAATATACTAGATGGAACGTGGACTTGTAGATATCCCACAAGATCATTTATCCAATACAACACTAGATCTTCGGGTAAACACTGGTAAACATTTGGAACTAGTTTCTTCTCCACTACAATGAGTGGAATTCTCTACCCTCACCATTGTGTGGGCAAATCACTAATGAAATTTCCCAAAAAAAAATTAATCCAATGGTTTAGCAAGTAAGTCAGATGATCCACCATGCACATTAGCGTGATGTCTCAATATGACATTTTGCCAGTTAACAATATACCAAAATGGATGATAAAAAAAATTTACTATACAGTGATTATTTTGAACATGCATGAGTACGAGTACTCAAAAAAACAAATTACTCGAGTAAGCATTTTTAAATTAAATATATTACCATGATTACTTTAATGAATATCCTGTTTCTAAATAAAGGCGATTTTCATGGAATCCCTAGGTGTCATTCTTGTTCTGTTGTTGTGTCACTAATTTCTAACTGTTACTGCTATCCACTATCCAGGTGTTATTATTATTAATAATTAGACGACTTTCTCAGGTATTGGATGAATCATTTAACGCTGGATTAATAACTTAATTTATGGTTTCTGAATCAAATACAAATATGAGGCATTTAAAAATTTCAAATACACATGATCAAATACATTACAATAACAACACTTCAAAACCAGGGGGCATATTAAAAAGAGTATCCATTCAAGGTATCCAGACATTTCGGTAAAGGACACTTTGGTAAGGGACAATTTTCGGTAACGGACATTTGGTAACAGACATTTTGGTAATAGGACATCTTGGTAACCTACATTTTGGTAGCATGGCATTTTGGAAAAACCCAATAAATATTCTATAAAGGCATATTTTTTAAAAAAAAAATTTAGCTTCATAGGTTCGGACAGTGGTTGTGGTCAATTTTTAACACTGGATATGCTGGTAGCAAGTCTGTGTATGCACTAGCAGGGCAAGCTTGCTTGCAGACATGTACAATGCCACCTTATGTCATTTTTCTCTGTATGCTTGGTATAGCCATTCCACAATAGCTTTGTTTTTCCCCCTGGTTGTTGTTGATAGCTCCATGTTCACATGTATAGCTTCACCTTATTGTGTCTGGATTTAAATGTGTCCTGCTAGCCAGTGATTTGCTGTAGTGGTTGAACACTTTAGCCACCACCACTGCTATTTGGAAGCCATGTTCCTTCAAGGCAACACTACTTTACACCTTGCCCTCGGAGAAAGCAAGTTCCATGTCTGGACCATCCTAATTACAAATGGTTTAACTGACTGACATCTCAACAGGTTACCCCTAATATGGCAGACGGGACTCTGATTATTTTCAGTAGTTTTCCCGAAATGTCTTAATTGTTACCGAAATGTCTAGTTACCGAAATGTCCTGTTATCGAAATGTCTATTACCGAAATGTCCATTACCAAAGTTCCTTTCCCAAAAATGTCATGGATCCCCAATTCAAATAATATTATGTAGTATATCAGGTGGGTCCAGACATGGGGTCAAATACATTTGTATTTGAAATATTTAAATACTGTTTTAAGTATTTGTATTTGATGTTTAGGAATTAAAATATTGGTATTTAAATATTTTCCCTAAATATTTGATTTTTTAAAATTTTTTTTTAAATACATTGTAGTATCAACATTTTTTTTTCACTGTAAATGTAATCCTGCCAAAGATTACCTTAATGCATGCAACTTCACCCAACATTGCTAATTACTGATAAGACACTTAACAGCAGGTTCCCCCATGGCCCTGCAGTGACCACAACTTTGTTGCTCAGAGCCAAGGATGGATTAATACCTAACAGTCCCTAGGTCAATACCCCCTTTTGTTCTTTGTGGCTTCAATTTGGCACCAGTTTTTTGGTTTTTTGGCTGATTTTGAAGTTGAGCCTTCCCCCAAACATTAGCAATGATTGAATTCTTTTTCTTTTTACTGTTCAAAATGAAAATATTTGAAAAATATATGAAGAAGTATTTGAGATACTTTTCAATGTATTCTTTTTAAATACAAATATTTGTAACCCCTCAAGAATATTTGTATTTAAAAAAAAATTTCAAGTATTTGACCCCATGTCTGGATGGGACAAACACAGAATAGTTGTGGATTTAGACAGGTTTACAGTTTGCATTTAAATTTAAAACATAATACTAGACAGGGATTTAGCAGCTAAACCCAGACCCAGTCAGGGTTCTGGATGTTGGAAATATGACCACATTCACACCATACTGACAAAGCAAACAGTACAGGTGGGGGATATGGCCCGGCTTCTAAAATTACAAAGCAAAATGTTAGGGGATGCTTATCTCCTGCAGTGCTTCCCAGGACTGTCACATATAATTGTACTTTGTATAAACAGGAGGGTGAGGTGATGTGGCTTCTCTGGGAAGAGAAGGTATTAATTAGGAAATCTGACTGAATATTTATTTAACTGAAATGCTCAACAGTAATAGAAAATTAATACCTTGATTATGATTACATTTTTTAGATTACTTCTAATATTGCCATTTTTTCTGTCTAATATATTTGTTGCAACTGTTCATATGAAAAAAATGTAATCGTGAGTAATGTGAGTAGATTACTTTGGTAATGTATCGGTTTAGTACGATTACTTTCCTTCTATCGAGAGTTTAAAAAGTACTCGTACTCGAGACAGTAGAGTACGAGTACGATTACTCCATCTCTGCAATATACATTGTCATAGATATTCCTGTTCGTTTAATATTTTGAGGTGCCAACATTTTTGTTTATTGGATAATATAAATTAAAGCATTAATATAAGATACAAATGACACAAACAATGTAGCGATAAATGCTATTGTCATTTTGTGAGAGGAATGTCAATGGAGTGAAATGTTTGTAAGACGCAGTATTATTTTACCAATTATGTATTCAATACCACATTACCAACATTAGGAAATTGATGACTGAGCACTGTAATTTAGTGCATAAACACTAAGTGATCATGTAATCATTATCAAACCTTAGTTTATGTAATATGTATCACCACACAAACAAAAACATCTCTATTCAATGAAGACAGCAGCTGGAGCAGCATCACCATCTATCTATCTGTCAATAATATGGGCAATAATAAAGGCAACTCAGTATCTGTCACTCCCGTAGCTGTCAAATTAAGATCTTATGAGGGATTATTCCCGAAAACCTTTTTCTCTATCCATGACCCCTTCCATCCCTTTCAGTCCCATTTTCTTTTTTGATAAATATCCCCTAATTTTCCCGGTTGTTGATATTGCATTCCAACACACTGCAAAAGTAAAAGGGCACTGTTCCTATTACACTTTAAAATATATGCTGCTTATTAGGCGCAGATTGGATGATCTTTTTTCATATAAAAACATAGTAAATTCAAACAGTCAATATTTAGCACTACAGCATGTCCTGTTTATTTATAGGGATGGAACCATTCTAGCAAGAACGTCCGGCCAAGTCCTAGCGAACCCTGACAACATGGCTGTTTTCTGTTCAGGACGCAAGCAATTGGAACTGCAGAAGACACTACAGCTGTATGTTTACCTGCAGATCCACCACCCATGGCGAAAAAAAAGAATGGTGAATTACATTTTGTCAGAACTCCCGGCCCTGCCCACAATGACTGTCCATGTCGGAATTGCAGTCCTTGGTACAGATATGCCCAAGCTAATGAAACAAGATCTGCTTGCAAGAGTCAGTTGATTTGTTCATAATCAATCCAACTGCTTTTTACAAATCAACTGATATTTGTAAGGGCAGCAGTCAACAAGGGCTGAGTGTTATCCCATATCTTGTTCTCCGCTGAGAGCACAGAAGTTCCATCTTATGGCTGGTATACACTGGTATGACCCCTGTACCCCTTTGACCAAGCCTGCCATGGATCCACCAGGTAAAACTCTTTTTATATGGGCCCACTTGGGCACCTGAAATAAAATAAGGCCTAAATAAATATATCAACTATGTACAGTGGCGCAGTGGTTTAAACTTTGGACTCGGCTTCCCTCAACTACAGAAAAACCATGTGGTGCTGTGTCGTTGGGAAGTCTGTTCACCCTCATTGCTCCAAACTCAGCTGTGTAAACAAGTAACTGGCTATAGACGATGGTGGATATTTGTACACAAACCGTCTTAATTAATTACAGCTTGGCTGGATGCTTCCCACAGTCATGAGATGGTGTTTAATTAAAGGGCTGCCAGGGAGTAAAGTGTAAAGCACTTTGACAAGGACAATGCTAACAGACATTGGGTCAAATACATTGACATTTATTTAAATAAAATACTCTTGAGGGATCCAAATACTTTTTATTCCTAAACATCAATTACAGATACAAAAAATATTTAAATACTTTCAAATACAAATGTATTTGCCCCCATGTTTGACGATTGGATACCGCACTATATAAGAACTGTGTTGACAGGTGACATATGAAAATGGGGTAACTCAATCATTATCATTGTAGAATACATGTTGTGTTTTTATAAAATCATTGGAACGTTTTTTTGTTCTGACATAGTGGACAATGGGCATGCTACTCGAAATTTCAGAATATCCTAAATCAGTTACTGTTAAACATTAATTGTTGGGTATATTTCTACTATAGAATAATGTGTGGTGTTTTCATTGTATGAAATATCATTTGTATTATATAAATGTTGTATCATGTTAGTTTGTTGGTGTTCTGGTTGCTCTAATGTTATTTTCATTGTCAATAATTGTGAGCAACCATTTCACGTTTATAATACATGAACATATACTTAATTTTTGTTGGCAGATACATGTGAAAGTTGTCTAACCGGTTACATTTGGGAAACACTGTCTCTCCAAACACAGAATATAAAATCCATGGCCATTTGTAATATATCATGGCACATCTGAAACAGAACCAGATGTTTTAAAATTTGTTTTTCATGAATTAGAAATATTAGTAGCACTGTGGAACCTTCCGGGACTATTATGGTTACCTCGACAAAAAGTTACATTGAATTAAGATCACCGCAGAATATACATAAATATATCCACATATGTTATAGTTTAGAATATTTGTTCTGCTAGTTGTGTTACTTTTACCAGTTCAAATTGTTATATTTAATAGAGACATTCCACTGTACATATATTTCAGCTAAAAAACAACTATTATTCAGCATGAAGTCGATTTCATAAAGAACATGGGTGGTGATTTTCTTTTTTTATTTAGCCCTCCAGAATTATGCTCCAAACTTTCCCTTTAAATATCCACGCCTATTAAAAGAACAATCAATATTGACACCACATAGTTAGATAATTTAAACTTTCCCCCTTCTGGTGTGTTCTATTTATATTTATGATTGACACAATATCAATAATACAAAAGCATCCACAGTCGCTACTGTTAATATAATAATGTCCAGTATTTGAAAAAAAACAATTAATCTGCATTTTTGTCACAGTTGTGGACAATTTGGAAATTGATTCCTGAAAACAGTTTTAAGCTAGGGCGAAGGACCGAGCCTGTCACTCTGTGTGGGTGTCACGCTGACATAAATCGCAGAGCCATGACCCCATATGATATTTGTTTCAAATTGGGAAACCCCACGTTGTTATAACATATCCGACACTACACCACTGATTTGGAGAATAATCAGGCATGGCTGTGACTAAGAAGAAACTCGCCGAATCCCGGGATCGAATGCGAGGCCATAAAATACCTGTCAGTGTTTCGAAATTTCAGCGAGTTTCGACCATTGTCAATGTCGCCTCGGCTTTTTTGCCCCTGCTTTCGGCTTCCGCCCGGGGCTTCTTTACCAGGTTTACCAGGGGTTCAGTTCTATCTTGAAAATGTTGGCCCTTATCGTTGCAACCGAAATTCAGCTATTTTGAACGAAAATCATGTTCGCTTCCCTACCGGGTACACGAATCGGATGTAAACATCGCGACGCGCCACCTGGCGATTATTTTAACGGAATTTTAAATACAGATTTGCCCGATCTGAGACTCAATGAGGCTCAATGAACCAAACATTAGCCACGTCACACATCAGTCAAAATGGCGCGACTTACGAACTTTGATAGAAAAGGTGTTCAGATTTTTTTTACTAATAAACCACTGACTTTAAAAATGTGATTACCATTCAGAATAGTTCGTTTTTATTAACTCTTTCACGTGCATAGCATGTAACTTTTCCCTTTTGGTTCCCTTTAAATCAGTTGAAAGTATTGCTCAATTCCGCCGTCATTTAAAGACATATCTTTACAATCTTGCTTATCCATCATAGCTCCCTGGCATATCAATTAATCTGATGACAACTGGAATTGTGTCTTGACTTTGAGATCAATTAATCCTTTTCTATCGATGCACCTCTGAGCTTTGTTTCTAAAGATTTAGAAGCAATAAAAGTTATCTAATTATTCATATTATTAAATCTTGTTTTATATATAAGAATTCACTGTTTCCTTGAAGACGTTCCTCAACATGTACGTGGATGAGACTTTGTCAAGTGGTCACATCCGTCACTAATCAACCACCGAGGCGACAGCCGTCCTTCCGCCATTGGCATTGACATCCTCCACTCTCTCCTCTCTCAACTCCTCTCCAAATCCCCGGTCGCCCCTCGGAAGCAAGACGGTGAGGGGCTGAAGTTCCGGTGTCCAATCAATCCTCCCTCCAACCCTCACACCCCGCTTCTGCTAGTACACAACGACACGGACAGGTACGTTCACGACCTCACTTATAACTACATCACATAATCTTGAAGCAAATGTCATATTTTCCAATTCTGCGCTCTGAACCCCACAATTCGTGTGGCATTTTACTCCCATTCTACATTCACCTCGTCCTCGAACACAGACCCGTTGTTTTCCAACTGCGACAACATCAGACATCCACATCTTGCTCATCAAGTCACCAACATCTTGCGTGTTTGACCCCTTACCTACATGACTATTAAAAGGCGTTAGTGATAATCTAGTACCATTATCTAGTAACATGCAACTCATCAACATTTCCATGGCATCTGGTGTTGTTCTGTGCTGCCTGAAACACGCTTACGTCACTCCTGGGTCCAAGAAAGCAAATATTGATCAAGACATTATGAACAGTTATCGGCCAATACCAAACCTCCCTTTTGTGTCAAAGCAACTTGAAAATAGTTCAGCTGCCTGCTTGATAAAATGACTGCTACAATCTCCTTAA
>JAODUO010002323.1:0-30568 GCA_025642075.2 Ridgeia piscesae
TTATTTTTTATTTTATTTGTTTCCCCCTTTTTTTATCCCTCTTATTTTACCCCCTTTATCCCCTTTATTTTCCCCCCTTTTTTATTTTAATCTTTATCCCCCTCCCCCTCTTTATTTTCCCCCTTTTCCCCCCTACCCCCCTTTCTCTTTTATTTGTTTTTTTACCCCCTTGTTATTTTACCCCCTTGTCTATTTTATTTTTTATTTTTAAAACCCCCTTTTCCTTTTTCTGTTTTCTCCCCCCCCCTTGTTTTTCCCCCCTTTTATTTCTTATTTCATTTCCACCCCCCTCTGTCTATTTTACCCCCTCTGTCTACTCCCTCTCTACTCCCCTCTGTCTACTCCCTCTCTACTCCCCTCTGTCTACTCCCTCTCTACTCCCCTCTGTCTACTCCCTCTCTACTCCCCTCTGTCTACTCCCTCTCTACTCCCCTCTGTCTACTCCCTCTCTACTCCCTCTGTCTACTCCCTCTCTACTCTCTGTCTACTCCCTCTCTATCCCCCTGTCTACCCCCTCTCTACTCCCCTCTGTCTACCCCCTCTCTACTCCCTCTGTCTACTCCCCCCACCCCCCTCTGTCTACCCCCTCTCTATCCCCTCTGTCTACCCCCCTTCTACTCCCCTGTCACCCCCTCTTCCCTCCCCCCTTCACTCCCCTCTCTCCCCTCTGTCTCTCCCTCTCTACTCCCCCCCTGTCTACTCCCTCCCCATCCCCTCTTCCTCTCTCTCTACCCTCTTCACCCCTTTCCCTACTCCCTCTGTCTACTCCCTCTCCCCCCCCCTCTGTCTCTCCCTCTCTACTCCCCTCTGTCTACTCCCTCTCTACTACCCTCTGTCTACTCCCTCTCTACTCCCCTCTGTCTACCCCCTCTCTACTACCCTCTGTCTACCCCCTCTACTACCCTCTGTCTACTCCCTCTCTACTCCCCTCTGTCTACTCCCTCTCTACTCCCCTCTGTCTACTCCCTCTCTACTACCCTCTGTCTACTCCCTCTCTACTCCCTCTGTCTACTCCCTCTCTAATCCCCTCTGTCTACTCCCCCCCAACCCCTCTGTCTACTCCCTCTCTACTACCCTCTGTCTACTCCCTCTCTACTACCCTCTGTCTACTCCCTCTCTACTACCCTATGTCTACTCCCTCTCTACTCCCCTCTGTCTACTCCCTCTCTACTCCCCTCTGTCTATCTCCCTTCAGTAGATTGTATTTGAGGACTTTGCAAACACGTAGTCACGTTACGTCGCAACTTTGTTTCTTGTAGTTCGTCGTTCATGGATCAGTTGGGAACAGCCCAGGACAAGGCGGCCATGTGCAAGAGTCTGGCGTGCGCCGACCTCAACGTAATGGAGATGAAGAACGTCCGAGCCTTGCTCGACTTCTGTCTCAAGGTGACTGCAGCTTCATATCACACTCGAATTGACCGCCCTCCCAACTGAATTCATGTTTCCAAACACTTGACTTGACCGCCCTCCCAACTTAATTCATGTTTCCAAACACTTGACTTGACCGCCCTCCCAACTTAATTCATGTTTTCAAATACTTGACTTGACCGCCCTCCCAACTGAATTCATGTTTCCAAACACTTGACTTGACCGCCCTCCCAACTTAATTCATGTTTCCAAACACTTGACTTGACCGCCCTCCCAATTTAATTCATGTTTTCAAACACTTGACTTGACCGCCCTCCCAACTGAATTCATGTTTTCAAACACTTGACTTGACCGCCCTCCCAACTTAATTCATGTTTTCAAACACTTGACTTGACCGCCCTCCCAACTGAATTCATGTTTCCAAACACTTGACTTGACCGCCCTCCCAACTTAATTCATGTTTCCAAACACTTGACTTGACCGCCCTCCCAATTTAATTCATGTTTTCAAACACTTGACTTGACCGCCCTCCCAACTTAATTCATATTTCCAAACACTTGACTTGACCGCCCTCCCGACTGAATTCATGTTTCCAAACACTTGACTTGACTGCCCTCCCAATTTAATTCATGTTTTCAAACACTTGACTTGACCGCCCTCCCAATTTAATTCATGTTTTCAAACACTTGACTTGACCGCCCTCCCAACTTAATTCATATTTCCAAACACTTGACTTGACCGCCCTCCCGACTGAATTCATGTTTCCAAACACTTGACTTGACTGCCCTCCCAATTTAATTCATGTTTCCAAACACTTGATTTGACCGCCCTCCCAACTGAATTCATGTTTCCAAACACTTGACTTGACCGCTCTCCCAACTGAATTCATGTTTCCAAACACTTGACTTGACCGCCCTCCCAACTGAATTCATGTTTCCAAACACTTGACTTGACCGCCCTCCCAATTTAATTCATGTTTTCAAACACTTGACTTCACCGCCCTCCCAACTTAATTCATGTTTTCAAACACTTGACTTGACCGCCCTCCCAATTTAATTCATGTTTTCAAACACTTGACTTGACCGCCCTCCCAACTTAATTCATATTTCCAAACACTTGACTTGACCGCCCTCCCAATTTAATTCATGTTTCCAAACACTTGACTTGACCGCCCTCCCAACTGAATTCATGTTTCCAAACACTTGATTTGACCGCCCTCCCAACTGAATTCATGTTTCCAAACACTTGACTTGACCGCTCTCCCAACTGAATTCATGTTTCCAAACACTTGACTTGACCGCCCTCCCAACTGAATTCATGTTTCCAAACACTTGACTTGACCGCCCTCCCAATTTAATTCATGTTTTCAAACACTTGACTTCACCGCCCTCCCAACTTAATTCATGTTTTCAAACACTTGACTTGACTGCCCTCCCAATTTAATTCATGTTTTCAAAAACTTGACTTGACCGCCCTCCCAATTTAATTCATGTTTCCAAACACTTGACTTGACCGCTCTCCCAACTGAATTCATGTTTCCAAACACTTGACTTGACCGCCCTCCCAACTGAATTCATCTTTCCAAACACTTGACTTGACCGCCCTCCCAACTTAATTCATGTTTCCAAACACTGCGTTTGTTTGATGTTGTGGTGGTCCTAATACCAAGTACCATAATTAAAGTAGTAATGGTGTTTTGTTCTGTTAAGAGGGAACACTTGTAGTCATCACAGTAGGTTGTCGTTGTTAAGTGTTGTTAAGGACCATACATTTTAGAGAAGAGAAAGTGTGCGTGGATGATTATGGATGTAATTATTTAACAAGAATGTTAAAATATTGCAGTCTATAGCTAGCTACAAGCTCTCCAGGCAAGGGAGCCTTTTGCTTGTCGACTGGCCGACAACGTTTCACCTTCTCACAACCGCCAGATAACTGCCAATTTTGTTTTTAAACATATTCATACTGCTGGCGTTAATACAATCGTAACTTAATTTGTTCCTGTTGTTCATTATCCTATGACAGAATGAGCACTTTCTCATAACCAACTTGCACTGTTCCTTGACTAAAACTGAGATGTGTCATCTTTTATTTTAAAACTACAGAAATGTATATTGAAAAAAACTACTTTTCAGCCGGAGTGGGTGATTTTTAGTATAATGATACCGAATGAGTATTGAAAAACCATGTTTTCAGCCGGAGTTTAACCTAACCCTGCGGACGCTGTCGTGTCCCGAGTCGTCTGACGTGAAGGGCTTCATGTACGCACTGCAACAGAAGCAGCTGATGAAGATGACGACGTGTGTCGATGTGCGGGGAGCGATCGACGGACTCAACGAGCAAGTGGCCGACTGTGACGCGCGCCACAAACTCCTCGACTGCGTGAAGCAAGAGTTCACGTAAGTCCTCTATCGCGGCAGCAGTGCTGCTATTATATACAATCATGCGATCTGGCGATATTCGTCCAGCAAAATGACTGCATTTTCGTCCGCAAACTGCGTTCTCTTACTTTGCCATTTACAATATGCAGCCCTGTGGCATAGATTAATAAAAAAAAACAGTTGAAATTTAACAAGATTTAACAAGATTTAACAAGATTGCCACCTAGAGATTCAACTCTAGATGGCAGGTGGACTAGGAAGCCATTTGGCTTATCGAGAGTCCAACCTATCTATCTAAGTATACCCCGCCCTTCTTAGGTATATGTCGATTTTATTTTTAAATATATTAACACTGCTAGCACCTACACAATCAGCTGATAATCTGTTCCATTCGTTTACTGTTCTTTGTGAAAATGAAAATTTTCTAATATCTAGTCTACACTGCTTCTTTGCTAATGTAACTCCATGTCCTCTAGTCCTTCTCTCTTCCTTGACTGTGAACAAAATATTTCTGTCAATATTTTCATATCCATTCAATATTTTAAACACCTCAATCTGATCTCCTCTCAATCTTCTGGTTTCTAGTGTTGTTAAGCCACATTCTTTTAGACGCATTTCATAACTAATATTCCTGAGTTTTTGTATCATTTTGGTTGCTCTCCTTTGTACTCTTTCTAGCATATCAATATCCTTCTTGCGATATGGCCTCCATGCTTGTATACAATATTCTAAGTGAGGCCTAACTATTGTTTTATACAGCGGTATTATTAGTTCTTTTTCTTTGTACACTATATTTCGCCTAATTAAATAATTAATTTGGTTTCCCTTCGCTGCTGCAATTCCACACTGCTCTGATACCTTCATGTCAGCACTAATAGTTAACCCTAAGTCCTTTTCCTTTAAGGTAGTGTTTAGTAAAGTATCACCCATTGTATATTGTGCATCTTCATTCCCATGTCCTGTGTGAAGGCACTTACACTTTCCAAAATTAAACAGCATTTGCCACTTCTCAGACCATTCTATCAACTTATTAAGATCATCTTGTAACTGCTGTCTATCTGCATCACTTTTAATTTTCCTAAAAACTTTTGTGTCGTCCGCAAACTTCAACACCTTGCTTGTTATGTCATCATCCAAATCATTGATATATATTAAGAATAAAATAGGTCCCAGTACTGATCCCTGCGGTACTCCACTCAAAACCGCTTTCCAGTTTGAAACCTCCCCATCAACTACTACTCTTTGTCTTCTACCAATAAGCCATTTTTCTATCCAGTTGATCATTCCATTTCCTATGCCATGGGCCCTTTAGTTTAAGTAGTAGTCTTTGGTGTGGCACTTTGTCAAAGGCTTTTTAAAATCTAAGTAGATTATATCTACTGGTGATCCCTCATCTAGCCACTTTGTGACATCTTCCAAAAAACATAACATATTTGTTAAGCATGACCTCGCTTTAAAAACCCATGTTGAGATGGGTTTATCAATTTATTTTTAACAAGAAAATCAACCAGGTGATCTTTAATTAGTCTTTCTAATAGTTTGCAAATCACGATGTTAAACTCACTGGTCTATAGTTCTCTGACTTGTTTCTCGAACCTTTTTTAAATAATGGTATAATGTTTGCTTCTTTCCATTCTAACGGAACTATTCCCTCCTCTAATGACAAATTGAACACTGTTGCAAGCGGTATGCTGATTTGTTCTACAATTTCCAATAGTAATTTGGGAGGAATCCCATCCACTCCAGGTGATTTATTATCCTTCATATCTCTTATTTTCATAGCTACCATTGTTGGGGTTACAATTAGTTGTCCTAAATAGTCAAACTCTCTCCCTTCGAACTTAGTCTCAAGTACTGGTAATATACTAATATCTTCCCTGGTAAACACCGAACTAAAGTACTCATTTAGGTTTTCTGCCACTAAGAATCCATCTGTTATTATGTTTCCATCACTACCTTCTAGAGAACCGACCTTATCCTGAACTTTCTGTTTACTTCGAACATACGCATAAAAACTCTTGCTGTCATGTTTTATATTAAAAGCTATTTTTTGTTCGTAGCTTCTCTTTGAATTTCTAATTTCAGCTGTAGCTTGATTAAGTGCTTCTTTATAAATGCTATAGTCTTCTTCACTTCCGGTATGTCTATATGTCTTCCACATCATTTGCTTGTACTTGATTTTTCTAATGGCTTCCTTCGATAAGTGTTTCTTCTTTGACCGTTTCCCCTGTTTTTTCAAGGGGACAAATTTGTCAACGACGCAGTCAATTTCACTCTTTAAAATATTCCAGCATTCTGTTGCTGTCTTATTCTTCAGTGTGTTATTCCAGTCTATCTTTGCTAAATATTCCCTCATGTCCTTATATCTTCCTTTGTGAAAAATGTTCCTGTACCTTATTTTTCTATTCCGTTCTCCCTTTACTTTGATGATAACATGTGATCACTACACCCCAGTGGCTCACATATCTTGACATTATCAACAAATTCCTTCTGTGAGCTCAATACTATGTCTAACACGTTCTCGCCCCTGGTTGCTTCTAACACATGTTGAGAAAGGAAACTATCTTGTACTAAATTTAAAAACTCTTAATCCTCTCTCCCGGTACTCTGTAGAGATGTGTAGCTAAAACAGCATATTTGTCATGAAATGGAATGTCGGTATTACTAATGTCGTTAATATTTCTCAAAAAGCATGATTCACAAACTTTCGCTACCAAAATTCAAATGTATTGAACGTTGATTCTTTAATTAAACAAAACAACATCTCGGATTAGGCCAATTATATACACAACACAACGTAGTACCTCCTTTATCATATAATACCCAACATTCCACCTATCGTGCAAGCAAATACATGAAAATATTGTAAACACTTCTACGTGAATTATATCAGTGCGTCTACCATGAGATTATCCTTTGTTGAATGCTATGATTATATCGCAGGTTAAACAACACCGATATCCTCATGCAAGTCGGTTCTCTATGTGACCAGTTTACGGACGCCGACTGGAACGCACTTCCAGAGGTGAGTAGTTGCCGTTAACATATCTACTGTTTAGTGTTTCTCCCTACACATTCAACCGTTTCTTCTTGTTACTTGGTGGAAGAGTTATTTGAGCTATTGTTGTATAGAGATCGTTGTATCTCGAATCAATCACATGATTTAGTGTATGCAGGATAACGTGATTTATTTTGCATGGATACTACGTAATGCGTGTTTTGTCACATACACATCGAAATGCTAAGCCCACGTTGTATCCACCTTGCACCGTAATGGTGTTATTGTTGGTGTCGGTGTCGGTGTCGGTGTCGGTGTCGGTGTCGGTGGCGGTGGCGGTGGCGGTGGCGGTGGCGGTGGCGGTGGTGGTGGTGGTATTATTAAATCATTTACAACTGTTCCGAAACCTCACAATAAATAAACAGTATTAAAGTTGTTACCATTGATGTCATGTTCAATACTTGTGACATGTGCCTTGCAGAAAGAGCGGTGCGGAGTCTTGGAGTACGTGTCATCGGTGTGGGACTCACAGACGGCCTACTCGCGACGTCGCAGTCGGGATGGCTTCTCGGACGACGTCGCGTGCTTCGAGCGGACGGACGCCCACAAGACGTGCTTTGAGAAGCTGAAGGCGGCAGAGAATGGCGTTTGCAGTGGCAACGCCGGGGCAAGTCGAAGACGCAGAGCGACTGGTGGGTGTATAACAATAGTCATTATTTAGCAATGCTTTTTTCATGAATGGAATGAAAACTACAGTAGAACGTTCTTGCAGAGTGTACATGTGTCAAGCATTAGAGCAGGGAACGAAGAAATATTTATGTTCCATGATGCCACCAACCATTGCCTTTTTCAGGAGTTTTCTACGCCGTAAGCACAGCATGCTACAATCGCAATACTATTGTGTTGCTCTCCCTCACATGCCTATTACTGTAAACATGTAAAAACTCAAGGCAAGTATTGTAAGTGTTTTATCCAAGGGCTCTTTATCAGCTGGTGATAGGAACGTAAAATGAACAAAACATCAGCACCAAACACCTATTATAAATTTGGAACCATTGCATCATCAGAATACTAACACTGGGACTTTAGTTTTCCTAGCGTTACCTCGGTGAGTAAGGTGTGCGTACGTTCCTGCCCCGTAGCCCGCCTGACGTGCGACATGGTGACGACCCTCGGAGGTTCGGTCGTCGATCTGTCTGTCTCGGAGCTGGGTACACTGGAAGGCAACGACTTCGAAGACTGCGTCAGCAAACTCGGCGCCGTGAGTGGCTTCTCTCGGGAGCAGTGGCAGAAGCTGGCTGAAGTCGCCGTCAAGGTAGGTGCAATTTGAAACCGTTGAGGACTTTTCTCTCGTTACCCAAGGAATCGTACACGTTTTCGTAACAGCATCAATAACCATTGTTGTGTGTTAAATTACTGAAAAAATTACGCTGACAACAGAATAGCTGTAACCAGGCCATGGATGTGATAGCCTCTTACATTGTCCAGTTTGAAAACCCTGGCCAACTTACTGAAAGGATACAGAGGCTACCATATCTACGCTCGCTGGGTTCAAATACCGAACAGCGATCGACAGTAATTAGTTATGATTACTGTCATCATCATCATCATTTCCTGGCTCGGTATCATTAAACTATTTTCATATTGTTATACTTTAGTTATCCATGCAATAACATTATTGACTTGAGTAAATAGGTTGTTTCTTTGGCTCATACACCGAGTGGCTGGGTGGACGTCACCATATCTCTGCGTATTAATTCTAGGTATGGGGCGCCGTGGACAAGTGGGAAAGCGAGAAGTTGGTCAAAGCGGCTGGAATCGTATCTGGACTTTCAAAGGAAAATCTGGCAAAACTCCAGCTTGATTCAACGGACGCTGCTTCGGCCATTGGAAAACACGGAAACTGGACCGCAACAAAGGTATCTGATCATCTGTCGATTGTACCATCAGCACTGCTGAGGATAGGTGGTTATGTACACATTGCTAATGCGGGTTGTGATGGGAGCGGTACCTTGGATGATTAGTCTGCTTGACCTGCAGCTGTTTCTAATATATTTTAAGTTATTTGTTTTGTCATTGTTGGTGAAATATCAAATACTCTGTGTTGTTGAGTGTCGAGGAAAACTACAAACACATACACACACACAACACACATATATATATATAATATATATATATATATATATATATATATATATATATATATATATATATAATATATATTAATATATATATATATATGTGTTTATGTATGTATGTATGTATGTATGTATGTATGTATGTATGTATGTATGTATGTATGTATGTATGTATGTATGTATGTATGTATGTATGTATGTATGTATGTATGTATGTATGTATGTATGTATGTATGTATGTATGTTTGTATGTATGTATATTCAATTAATGTCACGTTATTTTTGTATGCATGCTTCATTACGTTGTGCGATACATCTAGGCCTAACTTGTGAATCGTCATTAACTCCTCGCCATGTTTGTTCGCCAATCACAGCTAAAGGAGGCATATGTACAATACAAGAGTGACAAGATTCAAGGCGACAACTCACGGATCACCACGCTTGACCTGCGTATCATGGGTCATCTTGCTTGCGGTGCGAGTGACGATGATGTCGCCTCCATCAATTCAACAGAGTATTGGTGTGTATTTGGATGGAGATATCACATAAAAACACACGCATGCACGCACACACACATACATATGTATGCACATATATACAT
This sequence comes from Ridgeia piscesae, assembly GCA_025642075.2. Classification (NCBI taxonomy): domain Eukaryota; kingdom Metazoa; phylum Annelida; class Polychaeta; order Sabellida; family Siboglinidae; genus Ridgeia; species Ridgeia piscesae. Next base: position 9,484 of record JAODUO010002323.1, read on the forward strand.
ACGCACATACACACATATAAGCCTACATTCGCACACCACCCACACACCCACCCACACACACACATTACAAACTAAAAAATACACAATACAGTAGAGCTGTATATTACCTTTCGTGTGTTATTATTCACGTACCTGAAAGTATGCTCTTATATATATATATATATATATATATATATATATATATATATATATATATATATATATATATATATATATATATAGTATATATACGTTCATAGTCATTCTTGTATGCACCAAAACAGACACTAAAAAGTAATGCCATGCAATAAAACATATTTCTATATTTTCTATTGTTTGCTATTATAATTGTATTTTACAGCATCTCTTCATAACCTACCCACAAACACACAGATGTTAGTTGTAGAAAAATAACAGTTCTGTATTGACATTAAATCTTCAGTAACGCTGCTGGTGAGATTGGTGCACTGGACACATGCGAGACTGCGCAACTACTCAGCTGGGCCAGTCACGCCAAGAAGTGTTTCGGCGATGACGTCAGCAAGTGGTCTTCTTCGACTATCAAAGCGGTCGGCAGTATCCTGGGTTCGTAGTCTTTGTCAGTCGAGTTTTCTCTTTCATTGTGCAAGGCATGATTTTGAATCATTTCTGTGAGTGCTAGTCTTCTCTTTGTCTTCAATGTTTGCGCAGAATCTGGCGTAAAATATGCGCTTGGGTATATTTTTTATTTTGTTGCACATAGTCATTAAGTGAGTTTTGTCGTTCTTTTTTCTTCAAATGTGATGTAGCAGTGTTACATGTAAACAAAGTCACAATGAACACAAACGACATCAGTGACCTATTGGTATGACGATAGTGTGATCAATTAATTACCCACTAAATGTAACACAAGTTCAACAATAGCAATGCAATTTTACCGTTCGAATACAGGCATAACATTCAGCGAAATACTTTACTTCGAGAAGTCTATTTTATACATAATATAAACACGTCCCTAGTAAGCCATGTAATTAACCTAGTTGTTGCTAATGTCACTTTTACGCCTCGCATCCAGCTAGCATTTATGCAAAAATGCGTCACGTTTTGTATATTACCGTTTGTCTTTTGTTTCTTGCTAACAGGCGGTCTGGCCAAGTCGGACATTTCCAAGGTTAGACACGTCAGCGCTGTGCAGCCGTTCGTCATCAGGCAGATGCCTGCTATGGTGTTCAATGTAAGTAACATTTTTATCAGTGATCAAATATAAACTAAGAAAATTGTACTATAAAATCGCAAACAGAATAACGACAGTAATTGAAATCAAGGATAATTACGGAAACATTTATTGCAACTGAAGGCAACTGAAGATTTGCGTCTTGTTTGTAGGACCCTAATGTAAAATGTAAGTCGCTTCTTGACAGTAATATCAGAACATAGGTCACTGTATGGCCTAGATGCACATACTAAACAACTGACCTGAAAATAATAGTTTATGTGACGATCACGTGACGTGCCAGTTAGATTTTGTCGATACAACATAGTTAGCCTACTGTCCAAAGCAATCACTGTGGTAGTGGTAATTGTTGAGCTACCGCTGTTGGTTGTGATATCTCACGATACATAAATCAAGTAGCAATGCAGGAGTGACAGCAGTGACGATGTATGGCGCGTTGCGGATTGCAGGGATTCACCAAGGAACAGCTGTCGTCGTTCAACATGAATCAAGCCATGGCCATCGCCTCGTACCAGATGCAGTCGCTGGACGCCGACAAGCAGCAAGTGATCAAACAGAAGCTCGTCTCTGTGAATGACAATGGCGACGGTGGCGGCGACAATGGTATGTAGGGTCAACACACGACGCTGGTACACGCGCATAGATACCGACGTAGACCACACGCACCCACATACAACACACAATACGCATGCACGCACATGCACATGCAAAAACAGAAATGCGGAAGCTCGTACACACACACACACACACACACACACACACACACACACACACACACACACACACACACACACACACACACACACACACACAAACACACACACACACACACACACACACACACACACACACACACACACACACACACGTGGTCAATTATGAATCGTGACTACATCAGCAGATGTTGAAGTCAGGTTGAAATATCGCGTTTAATAATAATAATGTTTATTACCCAAAGGAATTACGTTTGCTAGAAGAACTATAACAAATAAACGCTTTTGTTGGTAATTGATGCTTGGTATTTCACAGCTAACAAAAATAGACAGACCAAAGAGTATTCAGAAGAAGTCCAATAAATACATTTTGTTTCACTGCAACGACTAGGCACATCCCAACGCCTAGCGTTAAAATGGTCGTATCTCCTAGAGCCACATTTCAGATTGGTCTCAAAAACGTCTACAGAATAAGAAAAATTCCAAAGGTTGAAAGGGGCGCGTGCCCACTAGCCTCCTGGAGTCGCCTGTGATTCCTATGATGTTGATCTGTTACTTTGCCAGTAACTATTTATCTACAAAAAAGTGTGGCGTTTTGGCACATGCCGAATATCCATTTATCGCGTGCGTGCGCCAATTCGAACTACATAACTCCGTTTGACGATTGCTAAGACAGCATAAATTGTGACGTAGCACACAGTTTAATTAAAGTTTTGTTTTGCGTTTGTTAAGACTGCAAAACATACTGAATGTAATTAAAGTGTTATTTTGGTACATTCAGAATTGGCGTCGCGTCGCACGCAATTGGATTGTTAATTGTGTCGCTAATCGTCTTATTATAAAACGTACATAATACCCGTTTGTTTCTCTGGTTTGTGACGTTTGGGCATATGCCGAATATCCATTTATCATACCAATTCGAACTACATAACTGCATTTGGCATCTATAAAGCTTTGACGTAGCACTCAATTTAATGACAGTGTTTTTGTTTTTGCCAAGACAACAAAAATACTCCAGAACTGCGTTTGACGTTTGCTAAGAAAGCAAATGCTGTGACGTAACACTCAATTTAATTAAAGTATTTTGGTGTTTGCTAAGACGGTAAAAAGTACTCAACTTAATTAAAGTATTATTTTTGTACGTTTAGAATTGGCGTCGCGTCGAACCTTATTGGGTATGTAGTCATATTGTTGTATGCTTACGTAATCCGTGTTTGTGTCTTTGCAGGTGGCGGTGCCAACGGCATCCAAGTGTCGCTGGGACTGGTTCTTGGTCTGCTGGCGGCCGCAACGCTCAGCCTTTGAAGAGACACGACTTGACAACAACCAACTAGAACTACAGACAATCACGTCGATTTGAATTTTTTTAAATGTTTTAGCACCATCCACTCACACGCGCACGCACACATACATACATACAGGCATCCCGGTGTGATACGCTGCAAGGAATTTCTATTCCGTGCAGCCTGCAGAACGGTGTAAAGGTTTGGATACGATGTTACTGTTACGCACTACGCGATTATAACGATGTCATTTGTTATGTGAATCTATATGTGATATACTTAAATGTGATATTGTTGAACATCTGGTTATCTGTTATTCTACTATATAAAATGCAATATGATATATTTTACGTGGTGAACCCAGTAAACTGGGCATACAGTGTTGTATGTCTTCTCAGGAATGTAAGCTTTTCATCTTCTCTAGAGACATAGTGTTTTAGGTAAAGGCTAGTTCGACGCTATATCAATTCAGCTGTGAGGCATGTTTCATAATCCTTTTTGAAAACAAACCTTGTTCGCATAAAATGTACAAAATTGCAGCTTAGTATACCGCTATTCACAGCGTGCTGTTATATTATAATCATGATAATATTTACAAACACTCAACTGGAACAAACAGTCAGTCACAATTCAACCACAACTGCCAATGTATCAGCGCCTCTCGTCACAATCAATGTATATCCTGTTATGTCATTATATAGCTCACAGTACGAAATTGTGAACATATAACTACTTATGTATCGTTATTTATACATAGAGTCTCTCACGGAAGTTGACTCAGGATGAAACGTCTGAGACACCGCACGACGTTGTACCAAACTAGACCACTATTAGCTCATAGTCTCAGGCACAATCGATTACATTACGTGCATGTATAATTACTTATATCCTAGCTGGCTAGGATAAGATGTTGCTTCCCACGTGTTTGTTAAATTGTCTACTGCATTATGACGACGAACATATCCTCAGTCAAGTTCCGTCAAGACATATGTATAGATTAAATGTGCCTGTTTTCGGACATTGCCATCTACCGGACAATTTATCTTAAAGATTCAACTAAACAGATACAAGAAAGAGTGGCGCTAAGCAACGTCAAGCTTAGCATCACTTATTGGTGTCGTCACCCGGCGAATAACATTGATGTCACGGTGACGTCACTGAACTGTCCGGAATCCCATCAATGGTCCGGTGACCGGCACATTTACTGTACTGATTTATTGTATAATGCACATTTGAGTGGATAATAAACTGTTTGGCTGGCATACTCGTCGTGTCGTGTCTTTCGTCTTGGCATAGTGTTACACACATCACACACACACACACACACGCACGCACGCACGCACGCACGCACGCGCGCACACAAAGATGCCGCGTCCAGACTTTAAAAATTATTTACTTTATCATGTCGACGTAGCACAACATGCAATACAAATAATCATAATTGGCATCCACAATGACCACCCGTCTGTCACCCAGGAGCGCCGTGATACAGCGCTGTGGTCAGAGAACTGTTGTTTCACACTGAGTATTTTCATTGTCGTGTTTAGGAAAACTAAATTAAATGTTTCTGCATTTTACGAAATATTCTAGATACGTGTACTGAGTTATTTCGATTGTACTTTCATTATAAAAACCTAATGTGGAAATTTCGATACTTCAGTGGACTTGGTACTTAGCTATCCTATGCTAACATATCGACATCGAAGGTGTTTCAAATATCGCAGTAATAACACAATCGTACTATTATGTATTAGGATTTTATTTTAAACTGCTTACAAAACCCAGAAGTACAGTTAAGCTGCAACAACATCTCATAGGTTCAATCCAAGAAAATGTGCTGCCTATCAAGAGACAACATAACATCTGTTGTGCCTGATGAGAATGAACAATATTTACTTCCTTTATTTTATACGTTCATCTCCTGATGGACGCCGATGTCTACTGACCTTTTTCTGTGTGCCTTCGCTTCCTTGAATCATTGGCCCATGATTGACCAATTGGCCATATATTTCAGAAATCACCACACTAATTTTATTTTAAGAAATTAACTTTCTTTGAAGCATATCATTTGAAACGTGCGACATTTCGACACACCACCTAATGATGTTGATGGCGCTCTAACGTCTTGTGGTATGGTTCAAATTATTAGTTATTTACAGTTATCTCCTTTCTGTTATATATTATGTTCTGTTTTAACTGGCTATTTTCCTACAGGAGAAATGTGAATAGTGATCAATCTCAAGACGACTCCACTAGCCTGCACTGATGCCCATGGTTCCTAGCCTCGAGCGTAGGTTTCTATAACATAAATCATATGCACAGCCACGAAGTGTTAATCTGGCTTGAATGAATGAAAGTTTATTTAACAACCACACAGGAATATACAACATATTATGGGGAAATAATACTATACATAATGGTAAAGACAATACAATATAATACAATTCCATGATTGGTGAATCGCTGCTGCTAAAGGGACATAGCAGAAGTTACATGACTTATAAGGCGCTATGCCCTTTTCAACTAAAATGCATCGTAGTTGTAGTAAGAGTTACAAGATTGAATACAAAACAACAGTAATGGTATTTTCCCCGATAAATATGACGCTTCTTGTCTAATTTCAAGGTACATTTGGGACTTTGTCACGGCTGTTGTCAAGACGTACGGTGATAAACCTTAATATCACACAAATATATTTATCTCGCTTCAAAGAAATAAAAACAAACGTGCCCTGTCTTGCCTGCGAGGAGGGACAGAACCAACTCATAAAGTATGTGCTTCATTGTCACGTCCTATCCAGTTGTTGTTGGTTAATTGGTCACACGCGGCTTGTTCAGAGTCACGCGTCAGCGCCTCTGATGCCGGCACCTCGCGGCGGTTGCTAAATCGCTCGACACGACTGTCTGCGCACATACACCTCGAGGATCGTGATGACGAGTTTCTGGTTTACTGTAACTGTACCCTTGCAACGCACTCATTTATTAACAGGGTAACACTATTTTAAGGATGTGTGCAGTTCAGGCTGAACTTATTTGTTGACATTTCGCGGTAATTGCCACCTTTCGCTATTTTGGACGCGTCCCCCCCGTCCCCCCACTTTTCAGAATGGGGGACAGCATAGGAATTGTACCCCCACTTTTCAGTTCAGAAAAATGGCTGGGCATGTAGCCTGACTCACCACTCCTCTCTCTTACAAGCCGCTACATGTGACTAGTAGCTAGACAATAAACTCGCGATATGAAATTCCGACCACACATTAGAAAATCGAGTAGATAAATTGCTTGGCTGGGCCCGGCCACAGCGCGCAACTTAATCTTACTTTATTAAATACTCACCATGCCGGTGTAGCGCTTACATTTTTTCCGGCGTTATAAAAGATCCGATTAACGTTTCTGCGCAAGCGCGATAAATATAAAATCATTAATGTGCAGCGAAAGGAAAATGCATTTAATTACTCGACTTGTTATGATATATATATATATATATATATATATATATATATATATATATATATATATATATATATATATATATATATAACTTCTTTGGTTATTTGTCGCAAATTAACACGAGGCAAACAAGTTTTGAGGCATGGTTTGATAGCAAGCGTAAATCACGTGACTATAGTATAGTGCGCCATAATCCGTGACAGTGATTTAAACAAACGTAAGATGTTATTGTATTGAACGACATTTTAAGCAACTCTTCACAGTAATCATCACAGTACCGCGCATGCGCAGAAACGTCAATCGGAAAGTTTATAACGATCGAAAAAATGTAAGCGCTGCCGGGCTCTATCGGTTTACATCCTTGTGTTGATATTAGTAGGTTCTAGCCATAGAGAACATTATAAATTATGAAATTTGTGTTTCACTTTCACCCCTCGCCTGCTTGATGCTTATCGCTTACGAAAGAAGCGGCAGATTCCTGCATTTTGTGTAACGTATTCCCATTTGAGTTATGACAAATTTCTTTGCCAAAATGTAGGCTTGGGAAGTTCTACATAGCTTGGGCGTCGATCGGTGGGGGACGAGGGAACACGTCCCTCACTTTTCAGCCTGAGGGGGACAGCATAGGAAATGTCCCCCCATTTTTCCAGTTCATAAAAACAAATGTACAGGCATATAGCGAGACTGATCACTGCCCTCTCTTAAAAACTCTACATCGGTCTAGTAGTAAAATTAATATACGAGTTTAAATATAAACTTCTGACTACCCAGTGGAAAATTACTAGATAAGTTACTTGGTTGGCCGCAACTTGATCTTAGTCCAGTAAATATGTATCATGCTGGGCTCTGTAAATTTGCACCATTGTGTTGATATATTAATAGACACTAGCCATCAAGCACATTATATATATTTTTTAATGTTGCCGTGTCACCCCTTGGATTGCTGCCTGGTCGCCCTGGTGGATACTTATATCGCCTACGGCGGAACCAGCGGATTTCTGCATGTTGTGTAATTTAATCCCATTTGAGTGATAACAAATGTGTTTGCCAAATGGTGGGATTGGGAACTCCTTCACAGCCTCCCTTGTAACCTCTGCATCTTGTCACCACGGACTTATAATGCACATAAGTCCGTGTTGTCACTCTGTGAATCAGGCAAACAGTTATGGGTCCAAAGTCTACCCTCCAAATTGTCAGGGATTGGGGTGAGACATGGCCCTTCTTTAAATATATGTAGCCAACATAACTACTTTAAATAGCATAACATAAAGGCCTTTGTTTATTTTAGAATTAACACCAGACCAACAATTAATTGTGTTTTATATTTATTTAAATATTTATATGTATTTCAGGTTATATATATATATATATATATATATATATATATATATATATATATATATAAATTGGACCCCCGTCCCCCCACTTTTAAAACCGGATCGACGGCCCTGCTGAGGGGGACAGCTTAGGAATTGTCCCCCCACTTTTTTTAGTTCAAAAAAACAAATTTACAGGCATGTAGTGAGACTCATCACTCCCCTCTCTTAAACACCCTACATCGGTCTAGTAATAAAATTAATATACGAGTTCAGATATAAATGTTCGACGACCAGTAGAAATCACTACATAAATTGCTTGGTTGGCTGCACCGCGCAACTTGATCATGCCGGGCTGTATCATTTTGCACCCTTATGTTGATATGTTGAAAGGTAGTAGCCATCAAGCACATTATATGATTAATTTGTTTTGCTCTGTCACCCCTTGGATTGCAGCTTGGTCGCCTTGGTGGATACTTATCCCCTACGGCGGAACTAGCGGATTCCTGCACTTTGTGTAAATTTCTTTGCCAAAGGGTGGGTTTGGGAAGTCCTACACAGGCACCCCTGTAACCTCTGCATCTTGTCAATGTTATGGGTCCAAAGTCTACCCTCCACATTTTCAGTAATTGGGGCGTGCCATGGCCCCTATTCAAATACATGTAGCCAACATAATTGTTTTAAATAACAGAACATAAAGGCCTTTGTTTATTTACACCAGACCAACAATAAATAAGTAAATAATGTTTTATAGCGCCGGTATCCGCCACGTAATAGCGCCTTTTACATCATTGTTTTCATACATACATACATACATACATACATACATACATACATACATACATACATACATACATACATACATACATACATACATACATACATACATACATACATACATACATATTATATATATATATATATATATATATATATATATATATATATATATATATATATATATATATATATATATATATATATATATATATATATATATATATATACATATATATATATATATATTGGTCTCCATGCAGTCTCCTCACTTTTAAAACCATATATAAAACCCTTGCCTGCATCCTGGTAATGACTACCTTTAGTCACAACATAGAAAGGTAATTCGGCGATAATGCTCTAAAAAGGCTGACTAGTTGAATGAGACCTCACAAAATCACAACATTGTAACCACATACTCGCAGGGTTTGACCAGGAAGTCTACTGTGCTCTGACCCCATATAAGTTATGTTATAAGTTCTTGTTAAGTCCGTGCTGAAACTAACTAGAACTGGTGGCGCCATATTACGGACGTCGGGTTGGATGTCGGGTGCGCGAATTTCGAATTCGGGAGAGTTGGATATTTACACGGTGCGCGGATGTTTTGAATTAATTTCCATTCGGTTTTCGGTGATATTTTACCATTATTCGTTTCGTCGTTGATTAATATCAAGAAGTGGCGAAAAAGAAGGTATTGCAAGAATGATTTACACATGTTTTACATTTTGTCACAGAATATACACTAATGATACACAGCGAAGATGTAGCTTCGGTATTATCGCCCTATGCAACTTCAACTTGTTCATGTTTCCGCATTAATTTGTTTTAGAATTAAAAGGCCTTGTAATGATCCCACACACGCATATATATATATATATATATATATATATATAATGATTGCTTAAACTTCTTGAAGTTGAGAATTATTTAGTAGGCACAGCGCAGATCATATAGCAGTAATATTCTAGAAATGGGAGTCCTGCGAATCGTGCATGGCAGAAGTGTATTTTTATTACTTTGTGCATATGCATTTAAAATTCGTTAAATTCAGACGCAGGCACTTGAGTGATATCGACTCCGGAACCATAATTTAACTAAATTTAGAATGAGAAGGATCACTTTGTGAGGTTGTCGTCTCCAATTTTAGCAATGTTTGGGCAGCTCAATTGAGGCGACAGAGTCAATGGCAATGGCACAATGGAAGTCCCACATTGTTGCCACTGGTCCGTCGTTGTGTTGATGAATGTTCCCTCACAAGGGTCTGTTAGTTTGTTGATAATTTAGGCAAACACGCATTTCCAGATTCGTCATCAGCATTTACACAAACAGCATCCCTCATCTGGACGCCAAGTGTAACATTAACAACAACTTCCTGCATGCCATCAGTATAATGCAGGAGAAAGTTAGAAAGCAGTATGCCAGTAAAGACATGTCCATAAATGGATAACAGAATTTCTCCTAGACAAAACACAGCAGGCTATTGTCAATGAAAAATCTTCATCATGGACTGATGTGAAAGCATAGCTTTATGCAGAGACCCGTCCACCCATCATTTGGGTGGGTAAAACCCACTGTGTGGGTAGAGAATATGGGTGGACGGCTTAAAAAATGAAGGAGCAAAAATGGTCTTCCCAAACCATAGATATTGTCAGTTATACCCCAAAAGTGAATATAAATGATGGCACATGAGATGTCATATTTTTATTTTGGCCCATCAAATCGTTTAATGCTCCAATGTCTCCATGCAGATTTCTGTGAAGTATGTCAAATTATCTGAACCTATCTGTAAGGTGGAATGCAGTAATTGAATTCCAATTGTTGACCTGATTATTTTGGAAGTATTTTTACATAAATGATATGCGAGCACCTTTTGGTTTTATGTGTCATTTCATTGTCCATAATTATTATGTCCTAGTGTATGACATTATCTTCACCTGCATAACTGCATGGTCAAATGTGATTCAAATATCAGTAAAATTAATTTCTGTATTTTGTTAATTTATTTATCAGGATTTTGTCATACCTCTAACCAGAATCCCTTTGTATATTTTCAGATGGACTCATTTGATGACAATACTGCAGTGTTTGAAGTGAAGAAAAATTTCCAGATGCTTCTTCAAAGTGTTGGTAAGTACACACTGTGACTCTCACAGGTACTGACTTCAGTGAGGGGCAACTCTTGCTGCAGCTCTATCCATGCCAGGAGGTATCATCTAAACTGCCTGGTCTCACCCTGCACAGGCTGGTAGTAATTATGTGTGCTAAAGAACAATAGTTATAACAGATCTCTGAAGATAGAGGTCAGTTGTCATATTGATCAATGAATATCACCAGTCTACTATTACGTTATTTGTATGTATATGTCCTGTGTATGCATTCAATTTTTTTCAGACAATCACCCAATAAAGTATTTGTGTTCAAATACTATTAAGCCTCCTTCTCCATGTAATTGACCTTATCAGTAAATTGGGCCAGTAATCACCCTCATCGACCCCACAGAAATGACCAGGCAATGTCAAATTCTAATGATAATATTCATTTCATATTCTACTAATTGTGATCTAATGAGCACAACACCACAGCTGTCTCGTGTCCAACTGTCCACTGCTGTAGAGAAGGACCGAAGTCGAGAGGCGAGACTGGACCAGCGGGAACAGTCTCTCAAGCGAGCCAGCATCCAGTTTGAGACAGAAGTCCAGGCTACCAAACAGCACTGCCAGGTACTGTGGTCTGGTCTGGAGTGGTTACATTTTGTGGGTGATGGTTTCAGTGGAGGAGGTGGAGTGGTTACATTGTGTGGGTGATGGTTTCAGTGGAGGAGGTGTAGTGGTTACATTGTGTGGGTGATGGTTTCAGTGGAGGAGGTGTAGTGGTTACATTGTGTGGGTGATGGTTTCAGTGGAGGAGGTGTAGTGGTTACATTGTGTGGGTGATGGTTTCAGTGGAGGAGGTGTAGTGGTTACATTGTGTGGGTGATGGTTTCAGTGGAGGAGGTGTAGTGGTTACATTGTGTGGGTGATGGTTTTAGTGGAGGAGGTATAGTGGTTGCATTGTGTGGGTGATGGTTTCAGTGGAGGAGGTGTAGTGGTTACATTGTGTGGGTGATGGTTTCAGTGGAGGAGGTGTAGTGGTTACATTGTGTGGGTGATGGTTTCAGTGGAGGAGGTGTAGTGGTTACATTGTGTGGGTGATGGTTTCAGTGGAGGAGACTCTGGGAGGAGGTGTAGTGGTTACATTGTGTGGGTGATGGTTTCAGCGGAGAAGACTCTGGGAGGAGGTGTAGTGGTTACATTGTGTGGGTGATGGTTTCAGCAGAGGAGACTCTGGGAGGAGGTGTAGTGGTTACATTGTGTGGGTGATGGTTTCAGTGGAGGAGTCTCTGGGAGGAGGTGTAGTGGTTACATTGTGTGGGTGATGGTTTCAGCGGAGAAGACTCTGGGAGGAGGTGTAGTGGTTACATTGTGTGGGTGATGGTTTCAGTGGAGGAGACTCTGGGAGGAGGTGGAGTGGTTACATTGTGTGGGTGATGGTTTCAGTGGAGGAGACTCTGGGAGGAGGTGTAGTGGTTACATTGTGTGGGTGATGGTTTCAGTGGAGGAGACTCTGGGAGGAGGTGTAGTGGTTACATTGTGTGGGTGATGGTTTCAGCGGAGAAGACTCTGGGAGGAGGTGGAGTGGTTACATTGTGTGGGTGATGGTTTCAGTGGAGGAGACTCTGGGAGGAGGTGTAGTGGTTACATTGTGTGGGTGATGGTTTCAGCGGAGAAGACTCTGGGAGGAGGTGGAGTGGTTACATTGTGTGGGTGATGGTTTCAGGGAGGAGACTCTGGGAGGAGGTGTAGTGGTTACATTGTGTGGGTGATGGTTTCAGGGAGGAGACTCTGGGAGGAGGTGGAGTGGTTACATTGTGTGGGTGATGGTTTCAGCGGAGAAGACTCTGGGAGGAGGTGGAGTGGTTACATTGTGTGGGTGATGGTTTCAGTGGAGGAGACTCTGGGAGGAGGTGTAGTGGTTACATTGTGTGGGTGGTGGTTTCAGCGGCGAAGACTCTGGGAGGAGGTGGAGTGGTTACATTGTGTGGGTGATGGTTTCAGCGGAGAAGACTCTGGGAGGAGATGTAGTGGTTACATTGTGTGGGTGATGGTTTCAGCGGAGAAGACTCTGGGAGGAGGTGGAGTGCAAGCAGCAGCTGGACCAGTTGTTGACGAGGGAGGAGGACACAAGGGAGGAACTCGCCGAGTGTCGTGAGAAACTACACAAGACAAAGCAGCACTACGAGCAAAAGCTGCTCGCTGCCCAGAAACGCAGGACTGAGGCAGAGGCTGCTCACGAGGAGGTGGGTGATGGAGTGAGGGGTACACGGGAAGAGGTGAGGGGTATATGGGAGGGGGCGAGGAGTAAGTGCAAGGGGGAGAGGGTATGTGGGAGTGAGTGAAGGGTATATGGGAGGGGGTGAGTAGTATATGGGACGGGTGTGAATGATAGAATGATGTTGTGAATGTATGCTGATGCAGGTGTGTGTGTGTGTGTGTGTGTGTGTGTGTGTGTGTGTGTGTGTGTGTGTGTGTTCTTTTAGAGAGAAATAGAGAGAATGAGAGATATAATAGTATATTTTGCAATTAAAAAGCTGAAGTCTTGTTGTGTTGGTGTGTGTGTGAGTGTATGTGAGTGTGTATCTCTGATAACACTGATAAATGCAATGTTAGTTCTTATACAGATCTACTCAGAATACTCCAATTTAAACATTAATTAATTGAGAAATTTATTAAGTTAGGTTAAAAATAATAAAATTTTATGATGCAGTATGTGTTTTTTTTGTCAGCATTATACCGTAATTTACACACTATTTGTAATGGCCAATATATGGTACTAAGACAACCTCCTTCATTGTCTTCAGTGAGAGCAATGTAAAGTAAGTGCTACATATGCGTGAATCACTTCCAATGTTGTGTCCACTGACCTACAGGTAGAAGAAGCGCTGAAGGCTAAGATAGCTGAACTGACGACGGAGACGTTCGACCAGCAGAGAGACATCAACAACCTCGAGTGTGAAGTGTCAGAGGCAAGACAACAGGCTGAGCTCGCATTCAGGTACACTCCATTGACACAGTCAGGTACACTCCATTGACACAGTCAGGTACATTCCATTGACACAGTCAGGTACACTCCGTGGACACAGTCAGGTACACTCCATTGACACAGTCAGGTACACTCCATTGACACAGTCAGGTACACTCCATTGACACAGTCAGGTACACTCCATTGACACAGTCAGGTACACTCCATGGACACAGTCAGGTACACTCCGTGGACACAGTCAGGTACACTCCATTGACACAGTCAGGTACACTCCGTGGACACAGTCAGGTACACTCCATTGACACAGTCAGGTACACTCCATTGACACAGTCAGGTACACTCCATTGACACAGTCAGGTACACTCCATTGACACAGTCAGGTACACTCCATGGACACAGTCAGGTACACTCCATTGACACAGTCAGGTACACTCCATGGACACAGTCAGGTACACTCCATTGACACAGTCAGGTACACTCCATTGACACAGTCAGGTACACTCCATTGACACAGTCAGGTACACTCCATTGACACAGTCAGGTACACTCCATTGACACAGTCAGGTACACTCCATTGACACAGTCAGGTACACTCCATTGACACAGTCAGGTACACTCCATTGACACAGTCAGGTACACTCCATTGACACAGTCAGGTACACTCCATGGACACAGTCAGGTACACTCCATTGACACAGTCAGGTACACTCCATGGACACAGTCAGGTACACTCCATTGACACAGTCAGGTACACTCCATGGACACAGTCAGGTACACTCCATTGACACAGTCAGGTACACTCCGTGGACACAGTCAGGTACACTCCGTGGACACAGTCAGGTACACTCCATTGACACAGTCAGGTACACTCCATTGACACAGTCAGGTACACTCCATTGACACAGTCAGGTACACTCCATTGACACAGTCAGGTACACTCCATTGACACAGTCAGGTACACTCCATGGACACAGTCAGGTACACTCCATGGACACAGTCAGGTACACTCCATGGACACAGTCAGGTACACTCCATTGACACAGTCAGGTACACTCCGTGGACACAGTCAGGTACACTCCATTGACACAGTCAGGTACACTCCGTGGACACAGTCAGGTACACTCCATTGACACAGTCAGGTACACTCCATTGACACAGTCAGGTACACTCCATTGACACAGTCAGGTACACTCCATTGACACAGTCAGGTACACTCCATGGACACAGTCAGGTACACTCCATGGACACAGTCAGGTACACTCCATGGACACAGTCAGGTACACTCCGTGGACACAGTCAGGTACACTCCGTGGACACAGTCAGGTACACTCCGTGGACACAGTCAGGTACACTCCGTGGACACAGTCAGGTACACTCCTTGACACAGTCAGGTACACTCCATTGACACAGTCAGGTACACTCCGTGGACACAGTCAGGTACACTCCGTGGACACAGTCAGGTACACTCCATTGACACAGTCAGGTACACTCCGTGGACACAGTCAGGTACACTCCGTGGACACAGTCAGGTACACTCCATGGACACAGTCATGTACACTCCATTGACACAGTCAGGTACAGTCTGTGGACACAGTCAGGTACACTCTATGGACACAGTCTGCTAACTATGATCTTGTTCTGTGCAGTAAAGAATCAGCTAACTATGATCTTGTTCTGTGCAGTAAAGAATCGGCTAACTATGATCTTGTTCTGTGCAGTAAAGAATCAGCTAACTATGATCTTGTTCTGTGCAGTAAAGAATCAGCTAACTATGATCTTGTTCTGTGCAGTAAAGAATCAGCTAACTATGATCTTGTTCTGTGCAGTAAAGAATCAGCTAACTATGATCTTGTTCTGTGCAGTAAAGAATCAGCTAACTATGATCTTGTTCTGTGCAGTAAAGAATCAGCTAACTATGATCTTGTTCTGTGCAGTAAAGAATCAGCTAACTATGATCTTGTTCTGTGCAGTAAAGAATCAGCTAACTATGATCTTGTTCTGTGCAGTAAAGAATCAGCTAACTATGATCTTGTTCTGTGCAGTAAAGAATCAGCTAACTATGATCTTGTTCTGTGCAGTAAAGAATCAGCTAACTATGATCTTGTTCTGTGCAGTAAAGAATCAGCTAACTATGATCTTGTTCTGTGCAGTAAAGAATCAGCTAACTATGATCTTGTTCTGTGCAGTAAAGAATCAGCTAACTATGATCTTGTTCTGTGCAGTAAAGAATCAGCTAACTATGACTCTGCTGTGTGCAGGAAACGTGACGCTGCAGAAGAACAGGTAAAGGAACTCGCTGGTTGTCAAACCAAACTACTGCAGACAGAACTTAGGATGAAGGTAAATAGCACCAACAAGTTACAGTGCTGGTCTCAGATTATGTCTCATTCTATGTCGTCTGTGGATCCACATTTTTTTTGGTCAGATTGCTGAAGTTAACTGCACAATTCATTTGGCAATACTTTGTACTACGGTAAAATAAAAATAAAAATGCGATTTCATTAGAAATAGAATATAATACCACTAAAGTACAGACTCTGTCAGAACACAGAATAAACACAGTCTCTGCAACAACTAGGTGCCTTCAGTTTTTAAGACTTTCCATAGTATACAGTGTAAGACTGGTCAGAGTTTGTTTGTTGTAGGAACTTGAGGCTCAAGTGTCACAATTGAGCAGTGACGAGACAGTGGGTAAGAACGTCAAATCGTGTCTGCTCAAACTGCCGACACTAGAGAAGGAGAATGCTCAACTAGTGCAGGAGAACATTTCCCTCAAGTAAGTCACACTCTCACAACACTAGGTAGGTTCTTGAAAGTTAGTGGTTCAATATTGTGTCACTGTTACACCTTCCCACCTGCGCTGTGGTGTCTGGTGTGTGCCAGTGGAAGCAGCGAGTTCTACTCACACTCCCTGGCCAACTAAACATGTAGCCTACAGACAGAGAATAAAACACTTGCAACAAAAAGCAGCTAATACTAAATATAAAAGGTATAAAGGTAAGTTCTTATATAGCACAGAATCCAATCCTCAGGACTGCTCAAAGCGCTTTACACTTTACTTCCCTGGCAGACCTGTTCAATCAGACACCATCTCAACTTCTCAGTGTAGCATCCAGCCATAAGCTGCAATTAATGCCCAAAGACTGCTCATACACATATCCACCACTGTCTATAGCCAGATACGTGTACTCATTTATACAGCTGAATGAATTGGAGCAGAGAGAGAAAACATTCCCAAGGTTTTAACACCGCAGTATAGGATTCAAACCCGGGTCCTCTTAGTTGAGAGTCCGAAGCTCTACTCCTGAGCCACTGCGCTCTACAAATGCCTGCAAAAGATAGTTGGCATTAAGATCTTTGGAATGGCCAGAGCAACCACGTGAGGAATGACGAGGTCTTGGGCATGTCACAAGCATCATGTAGATGACCTGGCCCACGATTAGGATGGATGACTAAAGTGAGGTGGTGTCATACTGTTGACAGTGACCAACAGTGGGTGGGAGAAGAGGGATTTGTGTGAGGACATCAGTATACAAACAGATCGGCTTTGACAACATCATGTGTGCATGTGTTTAGATACAGGAGTGCCAAGTGAAATGTGTACGGATGTCAGTGGTAAGATCTCAACATGTTTCAGGGAGATTCAAGAGAACACTGTGTTATTGCGGGAGAAAGTCATCAGTCTTGAGAAGAAGCTGGAGAGGTCAGACAAGATGAAGGCTGGCTCAGCCAACTGGCAAGTCTTATACAAGGCAAGTACTGAACTTCTGTCTGTGCTCCTGTTTACCCTATACTAAAGCAAGTATTGATATTTATAGCAAGTGACTGATAACTTTCTGCCTGAAGCTATGAATACAAAGTCTTCTGCAGACACCCCTGTAAAACTGTAGGTGTCCACCCTTGCATCCATTGGTGATTGGGGCAATTCTAAACGAACGTGCTGTTTTTTATTAGAAGTGTAATAGAAGATCTTTGCAAAATTCAGCACAATATCAGAAATAGATAGAGGGAGAATTTTCCTTGTGGGTACATATATGCGTACAGTCAAAATAAATGTATAAAGTAGTTTCCCAAAAAAAATTGGATAAATAATTGTTCAAAGTCGTAGTTATAAATATAAATAGCAAAAAAAAACATTATTGGGTAGCAAGCATGGACAGGTCAAATTATATAACTGTATCTGGAATTTGTTACAAACAAAATGTTATACAGTGTGTTGCAAAGATAACATTGTGCAGTATTCCTTAATTGATAACAGATTGTGCTTAAAAAGCCAAGCCATACCATGTTTATTTTAAATATTCAATGTGTGTGCTCCTAAAAAACTTTTGCTCCTAAGTATTTTAGCCTAGGAGCACAGTGCTCCCAGCTAAGAATATTAACTTTGAAGCCTGCCTCTGCTGTGGGTTTCAGGAGTTGAAGAAGAAGTGTGATGCTTGGGAGATGACAGACAGCACCGGCAGACAAACACTGCAGTGAGTCACTCAACGGTGTATACACTCCTTATTCTATCTACACACTCACACTCACTAGCTGGTCAGTTTGATTCACACCAGGTGTAGTCCAGTTCTAGTTATTTCTAGTGCACTGCAATGTTCTGTTGTGTATGTTGTGGTTACAATGGTCTTATGGTGTCTCATGCAACTAATTGGCCTTCTTGAGAACATTATTAATAAACTAACCTTTCCATGCAGGCACTGAGTGTGGTCACTAACCTTTCCATGCAGGCACTGAGTGTGGTCACTAACCTTTCCATGCAGGCACTGAGTGTGGTCACTAACCTTTCCATGCTGGCACTGAGTGTGGTCACTAACCTTTCCATGCTGGCACTGAGTGTGGTCACTAACCTTTCCATGCTGGCACTGAGTGTGGTCACTAACCTTTCCATGCTGGCACTGAGTGTGGTCACTAACCTTTCCATGCTGGCACTGAGTGTGGTCACTAACCTTTCCATGCAGGCACTGAGTGTGGTCACTAACCTTTCCATGCTGGCACTGAGTGTGGTCACTAACCTTTCCATGCAGGCACTGAGTGTGGTCACTAACCTTTCCATGCTGGCACTGAGTGTGGTCACTAACCTTTCCATGCAGGCACTGAGTGTGGTCACTAACCTTTCCATGCTGGCACTGAGTGTGGTCACTAACCTTTCCATGCAGGCACTGAGTGTGGTCACTAACCTTTCCATGCAGGCACTGAGTGTGGTCACTAACCTTTCCATGCAGGCACTGAGTGTGGTCACTAACCTTTCCATGCAGGCACTGAGTGTGGTCACTAACCTTTCCATGCAGGCACTGAGTGTGGTCACTAACCTTTCCATGCAGGCACTGAGTGTGGTCCAACCTTTTTCCCGCGGTGGTTGGTTCCTTTTCCTCTGGTAGGGGGTTCCCCCTTTTTCCCTGCCCGGACTGAGTGTTTATATAACCTTTAGAGGACTGAGTTGGTACTAACCTTTCCTCCTGCCACATTTGTACTAACCCTTTCCCTGTGGCCAGTTGGTCACTAACCTTTCCATGCGGCACTGAGTGTGGTCACTAACCTTTCCATGCTGGCACTGAGTGGTCACTAACCTTTCCATGCAGGCACTGGTGTGGTCACTAACCTTTCCATGCTGGCACTGAGTGTGGTCACTAACCTTTCCATGCTGGCACTGAGTGTGGTCACTAACCTTTCCATGCTGGCACTGAGTGTGGTCACTAACCTTTCCATGCAGGCGCTGAGTGTGGTCACTAACCTTTCCATGCAGGCACTGAGTGCAGTCACTAACCTTTCCATGCAGGCACTGAGTGTGGTCACTAACCTTTCCTTGCAGGCACTGAGTGTGGTCACTAACCTTTCCATGCAGGCACTGAGTGTGGTCACTGCCAGCGTGCTTGTCTTCCTCTGTAGTTCTTTTACATGCCAGATTAGTTTGATATACTAGAGTTGTGTTGGTTTACACGTTCCTCCTCCTTCCACATATATTACTTTCATGTGCAGTTATTACTATTACGTTAACATGTCAATCATTGCATCCTTTAATTACCAACCATTAACCAGTGCCCATGTGCTCTGTCCCTAGACACAGGTTTATGCAGAGACCCACCCACCCATCATTGATGGATAAACTACATTGTGAACAGGTAGAATCATCAGTTGATGGAAAAATAAGGAGCAAAAAACATCATAAAACACATCTCAGCTGCTTGTATGTACATGCGAGTTAAAGTGCTCCTGTCCACAAAAAATGTGTGAATGGCAAGATTTAATCCTGCATACAGCCCTGTCCCTGGACAGGCAAGGCTGTCTAGATAGCATGCTCACTGTGAATACGCACAAGCCCTGTTACTTTTCTGCAGTGTGTATTAGCAAAAGAACACATGGTATGAAATAATTGTGTATTTCTCAGGTCGCCCCAACAGTTCCAAGATCGCATCATGGAGCTACAGAGGAGCAATGTGCTGCTGATGGAGAAACAAGGACATCTGCAAGCGAGGTGTGTCTGCTCTTATCCTGTGTATTTAAGCAAACACATATTTTTCTTTAGTTGTATGAACAGACTCTATATGGGCCATGAAAGTCTTGAAAAGCCTTTCATTTATTTGGTTATTTGGACCTAATTCAAGACCTTGAAATCCTTGAGTTTTACAAAGTAGTCTTGAATTTTTTGTGTCAGTTAAATTCATTATTGTTCTGTCTGTTGTAACTATTAACACCTGTATGTGAACCATCAGCTGGAGACAAGTATTAACAGCTGTATGTGAACCATCAGCTGGAGACAAATATTAACAGCTGTATGTGAACCATCAGCTGGAGACAATATAACACCTGTATGTGAACCATCAGCTGGAGACAGATATTAACACCTGTATGTGAACCATCAGCTGGAGACAAATATTAACACCTGTATGTGAACCATCAGCTGGAGACAAGTATCAACAGCTGTATGTGAACCATCAGCTGGAGACAAATATCAACAGCTGTATGTGAACCATCAGATGGAGACAAGTATCAACAGCTGTATGTGAACCATCAGATGGAGACAAGTATCAACAGCTGTATGTGAACCATCAGATGGAGACAAGTATCAACAGCTGTATGTGAACCATCAGCTGGAGACAAATATTAACACCTGTATGTGAACCATCAGATGGAGACAAGTATCAACAGCTGTATGTGAACCATCAGATGGAGACAAGTATCAACAGCTGTATGTGAACCATCAGCTGGAGACAATATCAACAGCTGTATGTGAACCATCAGATGGAGACAATATCAACAGCTGTATGTGAACCATCAG
>JAODUO010002324.1:0-31006 GCA_025642075.2 Ridgeia piscesae
ACTCACATTGAACACCAACATTGTGTCGCCAACATCCCGTTGTACACCAATGACACACGGACAGCGTCCACGAGGCAGGAGCGTCGTCTCAACACGTTTAACTTACATTACTTCGAGTGTATGGCACGGAGGATGGTAGA
The DNA here is from genome assembly GCA_025642075.2 of Ridgeia piscesae. Taxonomy (NCBI): domain Eukaryota; kingdom Metazoa; phylum Annelida; class Polychaeta; order Sabellida; family Siboglinidae; genus Ridgeia; species Ridgeia piscesae. The sequence continues at coordinate 141 of JAODUO010002324.1, forward strand.
ATCCCTGAAGACATCCCTTATAGTGGAATTGAGGTAGGATCCTGACCCACCGGAGCACGATGTTTCGCTTCAAGGATCTATATCGACGCCATATGCAGGCATCCAGCATCAGTATAACATGCATTGGAAACAGATACCATAGATCGCAGTGTAAGACATGCAGCAGTGCGTGAGGAGCTAAAAACAAGCGAGGAGAACCGAAACGCAATCTGTATGGAGAAGAGACGACAAAAAGGTACCCTGAGAACAGCGCACCAGGTTTGCCAGACCTATATGCTAAAACGGTGCACGAGACGGTCAATCTACGGCTCAGTGACGGCAGAAGCCGCTCCACTTGTCACTGACTCTTCACGCAGAACCTACTGTCCTTCGGCTCAGGGAGGTGCACACAAGCGGCGGAATATACCAGTCATTACAACTTCTCGTCCGACAACGTTGACCAAGCCGCCTGTTACTTCCTGGGGCAATAACAATACACAAGTCCCATGTGAAAAAGGGACCCGCCTGTGGTCGTAAATACAAACATAAAATACCAGCAATAACAGGACTCTTAGTCGAGTCGGAAGGGTACCGTGCATCCCCTGGAAATATACCTTTAATTGGGATCACTAGATCGGATAAAATACGTAGAAAACGGTTTGCTATGTTAACAAGTCAGCAAACTGTCCCATGTATCGTTTTTATGCAAATTAGTGCGGCCATTATTGAAAGAAATTATGTTTCACTATATCGCAGCCAATATTGCAGATAACTGACAAAATAAGATGTTCACATAATAAAACTATTGTTGACATGAGCACATGTGTCTATGACAGTTTAATATTAAAATTAGTGCCGCCATTATTGAGAATCAATTTTTCACGTTATCTCGGCCAATATTGCACATAACTGCACAAATAAAGTCTCCAGACTATTGATCATTAAAGGACCATTCTTGAATTAACTACGTGTGTATTTGCATGCTATGCAAATTCTAAAGTGCCAGCATTAACGAAAATGTTACTTTTTTGCTGTATCTCAGCCAATATTGAAAGTAAGTTGAGATGTTTTTTGAGGGCATCTATTTACGAAATATCGTGGGTTTTTTTGCGACCAAAGATTAACATAGAGATCAATTGAAGGTATTGTGAATAAAAAAATTCCACTAAGTTCATTTACCTACTCATTTACTGATCTAGGTAAACAGCAAGCCAGAATGGTCTTTTCTGGGCTGCCGCGCCTCAACCTCTCGTGGCTTCAATATGATAATTGTTATATCACCATTCACCATCGCTATCACTGCAATTGTCAATGTCAAAGTCGTCCTCGTTTTCCTCCTCCTCTTCTTCCTCGTCAAGATCACCAGTGTACAAAAGATCAACCAGTGAGTTTGGTAACACAGGATAGCAGGACCACACCGGTTCCAACAGTCCATCCTCAGTCCTTATCCATAACTTCCATACAGGCCCAGTTTTATGAAAAGACCCTCGAGATGGTCGACATCATCAACGACCCAGACTGCCCAAGAGCGGGGGGACATCGCGAGTTGCAGCAGCCCGAGGTGAAGAAGGTTGAGGAGTCAATTCAGCGCTTCCTCGCTGCTGTCAGGAACTTCACTAATCCTTTCACAGTCGCAGATAAGAAAAGGCTCTACTCTCTGGCTTAAGGTGCTACCGTACCCATGGAAGTCGAGATGTACCTGCTCTGAGCAGAATCTATGGGCTAGGCTGCTAAAGCTGACTTCATCGGACACCTACAGAGCGGAGGAAGCTTCTTTGACCCTATCAAGGAGAACCTCAAGACCATGGAGACTTGCAACAAGAAGGTCAACCCCACAGCATCCCAGAGAAAGGTAATCATTGTGTTTCTATACCCGAAATCTACTTTGTTTTATTTGTTGCATTTTAGTGTTAGCCATTACCTTTACATTGTAGGGTGATCCTGGATTTTTTTCGCGACGCACAAATAATAATAGTACATTTATATAGCGCCTTTATTTTGAGGAATCCGAGGTTAGAGATGTGCCATATACAAAGTCATTTCGTGTAATCGTAGACGGTGACATACATGAGTCAATACTGGAGGATGGAACCTCCGAAAGTTTACGGTTGGAATGCAATTTCAAACAAATATTAGTTAACTAACTTAATGGTTATTGTTTCAGATGATTTTTAGTGATTGGAAGTTGATTCCAGATTTATAATTCCAGGTCATCCAGTATCTGGAGAAAAGCAACCTCGCCTTCACCTCGCCTTCACCTCGCCTTCACCTCGCCTTCCTGCTTCTCGTCAAGTCTCAAAGTAAAAATGATCAAGTGGACATGGAAGAACTCATGAAGCACGACAACAACAAGACGCAGCTCTGCCACCTCCTGCTGCGAGTACGGAGTGCTCAACAGGCACCTTCAAGGCTGGAGAGAACCGAGATGGCTGTGCTGATCGTACATAGGAAAACCCATCAACTCATCTAACAGAACGGCGAATTGAGTTGAAAGTCCATATTATTATTATTAGTTAGTAGTAGTAGTAGTAGTAGTACATAAATATGGCATTATTATTTTAGGTCAGATTGACGTCACTCTTTCTATTATTACCTTAGATTTCAAACATGAGTGGCCCTGTGTGTTTCAGGTGGAGGTGCATGAACTCCCCACAATCTACAGCAACCAAGAGGAAACTGACACGAGAATGGTGCTGTACCTCCATCGCGCCGCAGCCCTTGCATGGATACAAGAACGTCTAGGACACATATGACTTGGAACACAAAATGCATAGGCCAGTAAGGGAGTTTTTTAATTACTTTATTGAACACATAAACAATACAATAGCCGATATCCACGGACATCGTGCCTTGCAACGCAACCTTGACATGCGCTGATCACCCCTAAAACAACACCTTAATGCCACTCTGATATTCACACACCATAAAATGAATGTTACATAGCCGTGTACACCGAATAACCAGATACCCAACACATATCAGACAGTGAATATCAAACAGTCATATAACCGTACCAATCCAGATACCAACACTGCATACTCCACTCTGACAATCACACAACATTAAGTGAATGTCACGTAGCCATGTACCCTGACTAACCAGATATCCCAACAAGGGGTAAATAAAAAGATTGAGATAATTACACACCAGACAGTGAATATCAAACGGTCATATACCATACCAATGCAGATACCAACACTGGATATATTCCACTGACATAACCACACACCATAAAGTGAATGTCACATAGCCCTGTACACCAAATAATCAGATATTATGCTCAGGATAACAAGACCAAGATAATCACATACGCAACAGTGAATATCAAACAGTTATTTATCTTACACATCCATATATCAACACCGGATATACCACCCTGGCAATTACATACCATAGCATGAATGTCACCTGACAATCACACAACACAGTGAATTTCACATACACCGAATAACCAGATATCACATCCTGGGTAGCAATACCAAGATAAGCATATACCAGACAGTGTTTATCAAACACTTATGTACCGTACAAATGCAGATAACACACACTGGATAAACCAATCCGACTATTACACAATGTCATTATTAGTATTACAATGCCACATAGAAAGTTTTGTACCTTACCTGACAATTACACACAATACAAGGAATGTGACAGAGCTACGCAAATAGCAAAAAATACCAAACCCTGGATAAGATGACCGAAGTAATTACATACTAGACAGTATAGCATATAGCACAAACATTTGTTCGTTATCAATCCAGATACTGGATAAACAAATCAGGTAATCACACACCACTTAGTGAATGTCACATAGCTGTGTACGCAGTACTGACAGATACAAAAAATGCACAGGAGCTACAACACCCAATTGGCAGGAATGCAGCTATGTAAAATATGTCCCTGCGCTGAAAACCTAACATAGCATTCGGTGTATCGCTTGGTGCCACAAGAATGATTCTGAACGCGACCTCGACATGTATTGTAACAATAAATGCTAGCGACTGTTTCGTGACTGGCGTACACAAGACAAGCTCTATTTGACACAACCGCGATAGTGGTACCGACAGTCAGGCAACTGTCCCTCTCCCTTGTAGGAACAATGGTGGCCATGGAGGCAAGGGAGGGCAACTGTCCCTGTCCCTGTGACTTGAAGGTCCAATCGAAGGCAAAATTTGTTCATGAACGGAATCCCCGCTGTTTTGTGATAGGTGCACACAAGACATCCACTAGGTGTCACAAGCGCAATAATGGTAACGACAGTCGAGCTAGGGAGGGCAACTATCCCTGTCCCTGACAGGTCCAACGCTGGACTGGAGGCTAGCTTGCTAATGGTGACGTTCCAGTCGGATCCGCGTCAGCGACAGCTGGCAAATTTGACCCCCAGCAGGTCCCCTGTCCGCCGCGGCTGAATACCTCATTGGAGGCATGCTACAACAAAACATAAACAACGCGTTATATACGTAAGACAGCAGAAAACTACCGGCATGATGAACCTCCCCTGACATCTCCAAAGATCCCTCTGATGGACGTGTATGTCATAAGACCACAATGATGAAAAGAACGTCAACATTTCATAAACATCATCCAATAGTCACAATCAGTAAACCCCCAATATGCTTATACGCCATATGTGTGCACATCATATGATAAGGTATCTTATCTCAGATATCCCCAAATAAACACATTTACCATAGAGCGAAAGTAACACGGCTATGAATCCAAGAAATTGAACTACCCAACATTAGCACAACAAAAGTTTGCTGTTTAGCAGATGACAGCCAATTTGCGAAAAATGAGTGTGTGTAAAATGGGTGTGGGACATTGCTCAAGACAGAGTTGCCCAAACCCAATACGGCTCCATTAAGACATCTTCCACTACACATGACCTCGTTGACCTGTTACAGCAGTGTTATACTCTTTACGTGCATGTTGGTGGTGTGTGTGTGTGTGTGTGTGTGTGTGTTGGTTGTGTGTGTGTGTGTGTGTGTGTGTGTGTGTGTGTGTGTGTGTGTGTGTGTGTGTGTGTGTGTGTGTGTGATGGAATGAGATGAGATGGATGAGAAGGAAGGAGATGATGGAGATGGTGTTGTGTGTGAGTGAGTGTGTGTATGCATGTATGTATTTGCATATATGTATATATGTATGTGTATTTATGTGTATATGTAACTGTATATGTATATAATAATAATAATAATAATAATAATAATAATAATAATAATAATAATAATAATAATAATAATAATATAATAGTAATAGTAATAGTAATAGTAATAGTAATAGTAATATAATAGTAATAGTAATAATATAATAATAATAATAATAATAATAATAATAATAATAATAATAATAATAATAATAATAATAATAATAATAATAATAATAATAATGACTTCTTTTGCATAAATATCCTCGAAGGTCAAGCTCAGTGGCGCGACAAAATCAAGGATTAATCAAACTCTTAATCGTAAAACAATGCGTGAGTCGTCAATGGATAGATGAAGAATCTATGAGAATAAGGAGGATATGCAGCATTTAAAGAGATAGGTTTTTAGACGACGGCGGAATAAAACTATATTACCTTCTGATTTAACACTGACAGGAAACGAATTCCACACCGTTGGTGCGGCAACCGAGAAAACTCGGGTCCCGGCTTTCGTTTTCACAAGTGAATTTAAAGAGGGTTACTAGTGGTTGAGCGTAGCTGTCTGGAATTTCTCGCTGGCGTTAGCATCGAATTTAGATATGCTGGTTGTGCAGAGGAGAGTGCTATTGAACAAATCTTGAAAATAATGCGATAGTGCACAGGGAGCCAATGCAATGATTTTTGAATTGGCACTGAGCGAGACAAATGAGGAGAACCCGTGACTACCTTTGCTAAACAATGTTGGACACGCTGAAGTTTGGCTATATTCTTGTTTGGGGTATTGTAAAGGAGGGATTGCAGTAGGAAAGTCTGCTGCTTACTAGAGCTGTTGCGATGGTTTTAATAACGAAAAGTGATATAAACCGGCGAATACGGCGAACATCGCGGATGTGGTAAAAATAACAACGGCATGTTTTCGATATATGTTGTTTGAAATATAAGTTTTCTTCAAACGTTACTACGATATTTAAAAACTGAGGCGGCTGGTGTGATACTCTGACTCGGATCGGGAAAAAGCCGAGTTTTGCACGCTGCGTTGAAGTACCAATGATGGGAAATTCGGTCTTATCTGCATTTAGCTTTAATTTACTGTTTTTCATCCAAAGGGAGACAATCTTGGAGACAATCCCTGAGCTGGATTAGGGAACGACAAGTATCTGGTGTGGTCAAAGAAACATAGATGTGTGTGTAATCTGCATAAAAGTGATGACACAGGTTGTGACTCTGGATAACAGAGTGAAAAGCCAGGGCCCCAAAACAGAACCCTGGGGACACCACAAGAGGTGGTCAGCATGTGTGAGAAGCAGTTACCTATTTTAATGGCTCGCTGTCTGTCAGTAAGATATGAAGTAAACCAGCTCAGGGCTATGCCAAATATCCCGTACCACGTTGATAAGCGTGTAATGAGAATGTCGTGGACAATGGTGTCGAAAGCGGAGGATAAGTCAAGCAGGGTCAATGCAGTCACTTCGCCATTATCAATGATAACAACTATTTTGGGACCACTGCTCTTTATTGTGTTTATGAATGACATGCCCATGAGCACAAGAACAATATGCAATGTGGACATGTATGCTGACGATTCCACCATCAGTGCCTGCGGGAAGAACGTAGAGGAAATCGAACTAAAGCTAAACAACGACCTACAGGGAATATCCAATTGGTGTGACGAAAATGGGATGGTCGTCAATGTTGAAAAAACCAAGATCAAGATCGTCACGACCCGGCAAAATGGCAACACCTCGACAAAACGGACGTTAACATGTGCATCAAGGGAGAAACTCCAAGTGGTCGAAATGAGAGGCTACATGGGCTTCATGTTGATAATTTCCTCACCTGGAAGGCCCATATACAAAACATACACAACACGATTGCCGAAAATCTCGAAACTTCTTTGCAGGATAAAACAATACCTTCCATACAAAGCAAGAACATGTTGTACAACAGCTACATTCTACCACACATGGATTACTGCAGCACATTCTGGAGCAATGCAACAACATCAGATCGCATCTACATACTCCAAAGACGTGCTGCCAGAATAATAACAGACTCTGAATACCGGACCTCAAGTGATCCACTGTTGGAACAATTACACTGGCTGCCACTACCGGAGCGCGTCAAATACAGACAGTCGCAGTTGGTGTATAAAGCAGTGAAGGGGTTGGCACCAGATTATATGTGTGCGTTGTTCACACCGATCTCAAACATCTCGACGAGAACAACCCGGTTAAATGAAAGAGGGGAATCGTATGTCCCTAAAGCAAGAACCAATGTTTCCAGGAACTCCATTGCTGTAAATGGCGCACACATATGGAATGAAATAGACCGAATAATAAGAAACTCTCTCTCTCTTTCTCTCTCTCTTCTCTCTCTCTCTCTCTCTCTCTCTCTCTCTCTCTCTCTCTCTCTCTCTCTCTCTCTCTCTCTCTCTCTCTCTCTCTGCCTTTAAGCGACATATATGTATCAAGTTTTTAACTAGAAAACAGTGATGCACGATTCAATGAACACTTTTAGTAAAAACTTATTATATATATATATATATATATATATATATATATATATATATATATATATATATATATATATATATATATATATAATGCTATTTATCTTATATTATAATTTATCTATTTATTATTATTTTTACTGTAATCTATTTATTAAATATTTATTAAGTATATTTATTTTTATTCACTATATTTTACGCAATGTATAAGGTAGTCGATCAAATTGTTTAGTGCATGTATACTGTGTTTTACAATACACTTGCGTTAGCAATCACGACGCTTAGGGAGATAAAATGTACATTTTACAAGGTTATCGTGAATAAATAATATTTTATTATTATTATTATTATTATTATTATTATTATTATTATTATTATTATTATTATTATTATTATTATTATTATTATTATTATGTCATTGTGTACTTTTAAAAGAGCAGTTTCTGTTGAGTGAAATTGTTTATACGCAGGCTGTGACGCATTGGTTAAACCGTTTATGTAGAAGTGAGAACTGAGAAGATTTGCTACAACATTTTCAACTATTTTTGAAATGAAGCTAAGGCTGGAAATAAGCTTATAGCTGTTTAGTTCTTCTTTTGGCAGAGTTGTCTTCTCTAGAACTGGGTTTACATGCGCACATTTTAAATCTTCAGGAAATAAGCCACAGTGGAGTGATGCATTTATGATGTCTGTTATTTGTCTAATTAAAACGTCAAGGCATGCTTTCAGTAGTACGGTCGGAAGTGGGTCAATCTCACAGGATTACTAGCCTCGGTTACCCAGGCTCCGTGAAGTGGCAGCACTTTAAGCCCCTCAACACTGCCTGGGGAAAGAAACGCTCTGCAATTGTTACGGCCTTACCCCAGATTAGGGTAGAGACGCTGATTGGCTCTCAGGCCAACTATGAAATAAAAATTAAAATAACGATATACTTTTACAAGATAAGGATGTCCTATGAAAAGTATTCAACATTGAATTATACTAACACAAAAATAAGTAAAAATTCAAATTTACAGTTGAGAATTACGGCAGGATTAATCAGTATCCGTGAGGTGGCAGCATTGTTTAGCCCAACACGAATAACATACAAATTAAATAAGGATACCTTTATATCACATAATGCTGTATTATAAAAACTATTCAAAATTAAACTTATATTAACACAAAATAAATAGAAATACAAATTTGCAGTTGTTTATAAAAATTGAAATTATGGCAGGATTACCCAGTCTCCGTGAGGTGGCAGCGTTGTATAGATCACGCGGATAAACATTCAACAGCCGGGAGACTCACCAGACTGTCTTCTTATATATATATAATATATATATATATATATATATATATATATATATATATATATATATATATATATATATATATATATATATATAAACACACATACATATTCTGTCTGGTTGTCTTTATACAGGGTTGGTATTCCAATTGAGTTGACTTTTAGGCTTTTGATGTACGACCAGAATCGTTTTGCTGAGTCTGCACAGATCGATGCGATGTACCTTATGTCTTGTTTCTTTGTATGCATTTGTTTGTGTCTTATAAAATCTGTCGTAACTCGCTTGGTTTCTATGTATTTTGTGGGTGTTGAAAGCTCTTTGTTTACGATTGTGCAGTCGTTTTATACATGTTTATCCATGGTGTTTGGTTACGGATTGTTATTATCTTAGTCGGTATGTGACCGTTAATTACTGAAGGAATGCTTAAGGTATATCAAATAGTTATTGCTTTGCATGGTCACAATGTATGTGTAGTCACTGGTTTTGACAATATCTTGTATTTACAATATCACGTATTGGACATACGTTTGATACATCATACATGTATAGCTCCGTGTAGTTCTAATGTATTTGTAATGTATGTAAGATGTCAATGGTTTATTATTTTGTGCATGTCACATTACTGGTTCACACACATAAAGGGTGGTTACGGTGGTTTGTCAAAATGTGCTACTTAAAGTTTCACGCATTGAATGATGCACTTTAAGCATGGTCACAGTGTATCTGGTTTTGACAACATCTTGTGTTTAAATTATCACACATTGGATATACTTTACGTATATCAAACAGTCATTGCTTTGTATTTGTCACAGTGTATGTGTAATGTATGTAGGATGTCACTGCAACTTTGACAACATGTTGTATTTAAAATATCATATATTGGACATACGTTTGGTATATCAGATATTTATTGCTCTGTGTAGTCCTAATTTACTTGTAATGTAAGCCAGATGTCACTGGTTTTGTCAACAGTTTCTACTTAAAGTATCACGCATTGGATGTACAATAAGTATGTCATAGTTTATGTGTAATGTGTGTAGGATGTCACTGGTTTTGACAACATCATTTATTTTAAATGTCACACGTTGGACATGCATTTGGTACATCAGACATTTATTGCTCTGTGTAGTCCTAATTTATTTGTAATGTATGTATCTTACATACATTACAAATGGTCAATGGTTTATCATTGTGTGCATGTCACATTACTGGTTCACACACATAAAAGGTGGTTCAGGTGACTGCATGGGAGGAAGAGGACGCAATTAACAACATATTTTCTCTTGATATCATCACTTTTTGTATTGTGAATATTATACATGCCCCGATATCTGTCTGACATAGTATATAACAACAGACAAGGTGCGATGTTATGGCTGCCATGGCATGTTGGTGCCCGCTGTGGGTGAAAAGCCGAACGTACCCCCTAAATCACTGAAAATTCAGTTATCGGATGTCGGGTCTTCTAATATGCTACCATCTTTACTTTTTGGACAATAACCTTGAACTTTGAGTTGATTTAATGTTTATCAGTGTTGTTCAAGTTTACTGTACATATTTGAATTCTATATAAGGTCAAGGTCAAGGTCAACGATAAAGGTTCAAGGTCAATTTATTTTACCCCCACGCAGGGACTGCGTGGGCCCAGAAATCAAGCTATGCTTGGCCATGTGGCATGTAGTACCGCGTTTTGAAGCCCTGCAAATCTAGATGTCGATTCTAGACTTTGTCTCGTCATATATTCAAGTATGCGTATGTGTGATTGAGTATGTACGTAGTTAATAATGCGCGTATTGTAATATTCGTTTATCTGATGAAGCCAAATGATACGGAAAAGAGAGCCTTCGAATGATTTTCCATATATTATTTTGTTGTACAGTATACTACAGGTTTGCGTAAAAGCAGAAGAATGCAGGCAGACTAATTACAGTTGTATGTAACCACGGTAGTGAAATCCATCATTAACATCAGATCATAACACTACACCGAAATATGTACCATAATTTTCACCACGCCAAAAAGATGTAACAGCTATATGAAGAATGGGCAGCATCAACAATGACCATATAGACATCGATACGCCAAAAACAGGAAACATTACCTTCTCTAAGACACCAAGTGTGTATCAGAAAGACGAATACTACACAATAGAAGAACGCAAAGATGGTGCTAATCTTCATGAAATGAAATACCAAACATACAAAGAACTACAAAAGATATCTGATCAAACACCTATAAAGTAGTCTAAAAATGTAACTGAAAGGCTTGACAAGACATTCGACAAAAACAATTAAGAGAGCAATCTGCGTTTAGATGCAGATACTCAGTAACAGATACATTCATGTCACTTCAAATCCAGATGTAGAAGACGTGGTGATGACTAATTGTCATCGTACTCATCGTTCTCGTCCTCGTCATAATCATCAACAGTGTGGATTTCATCTGTGATTTCTTCGTCCTTTCCATTCTCTTCTACGATATCAACTAGAACCATCGGAATGATGTCCCCCTCGAAACAAAGTGGCTCAAGTTTTCCCGCTTATATGACATGATAACCATGGTCAAGAGGGGATGGTATTTCTGGAAAAATTATCGAGAGCTCTGCGCCAGATACAGACTTAGAAATTGACTCTCTTGATGTGCTGGGCGAGACCCCGTCTGCATGGCTGAAATGTGGAGAGACCAATGGAGAGACCAGGCAGAAGGTCGACGTTTGAACCACATATGTTCTTGACCTTGATCTCTCTAGCCACATCAACTTGCTTCACTCGCGGTCCAATCCCATACAAGCGACACGTAAATTCCTCGATGCCATTGACAATGTGATCATCATCAAGCGTCCACATCAAACCCACTGAAGCAAATATGTTTATAAACTTTGAGTTCTGGCTCAGTAATTTCATTGGTCTTACTTTTCCTTTGCCTTTAAAAGCTGAAGTGCAATCAGCACCAGTGAAGGCATGCAAGGCCAACAGAGCTGCAATGTGTTCTTGGGAATATTTATCAGCCAACTGGCTGATGTTGATCGACTTCTCTCCTGTATCCATAAGAATGTCGACCGTGAACGAATTGTCAAAATAGAGAAGTATAAAAAAGATGTCAGGGTCCTTCGCTCTGACCCTGATGGTTTTTATATGAGACATTGCAATTTGGATGTACTCTATGTAGATGATAATTCTCACATCAGTTTCTTCATGGCTGGAACAGATCTCTGGTAGATGTTCCACGGATCACAAACCACCAAGGCAAGCTAGCTTGAACGCTTGACCCCCTTCGATGGAGATGACTGACCTTCGAACAATCTCTTCCATCATAGAAGGAGAACTCCAGTGCTCGAGAAGAAGATGTATACACGACTTCTTGTTTTAATCATTTGTGAGGAAGGCTTTCCAGTCGACAGGTCGACGAATGTTTAGCCCCTCAATGATGAACGTTTCACCACACCCTCTGCGATCCCGTTCAGCCGACTTTGGTGAGTGGAGACGATCGACATAACTGTCTGTACTGAAAATTATTTCAGCTGCAGCAGGCAGACTACCGAAGATTCGTTGTGATATCGTTTTCATTGTCGGGGAAACATCTTTCATGTAGAAGGAAGAGTTGCCGTCTTGATTGAGGGCGCATTCGTTAGGATCAGGCAGCAGTGCGCAGGCGTTATCAGCATCTTTGATCAGGTAGTTCATCCTTTGCGCTTTGTTGGTTTTCGCAAAGAACCCATCGATCGTCGCCATTGAATATGGCGTCATAGTGAGGGGATAGGTCATCAGATCTGAGATGCTTACTTGCAGCCCTAGGGCTTGAGACTTGACGAAGCCGAATATGTACCAGAACCTGCTTTAGACTTGAGCCACTTCATAGCTGTCTCTTCTATTGTTTTGTCAGTGTGGCAGCGGTTGCCTGGAGTCTGCGATCTGGAAACACAGATAGCCCGAGCACGTAGTTGTTTCTCTGAACCAGGGTGCATTTTCTCAATGTGTTCTAGAAAGTGGCCGTAATATGCCAAATTCTTGGCATTTCTCAACGACAGTCCAGGTCTTGTCCAGAATCCTCACCCTCTGCCCTGTGTACAAGGGTGGCAAGTCAACATGTCGGCTTGATTGGTCATGATGATCTTTCATGTTGGCTTGCTGTCGGGCCATTCGTTCACTCTGTTCGATGGGTGCAGGCATACTTCGCTGTGCTAAAAGTGTGGCGATAGGTCTAGGATAGGTCATCTCTCCAGGTGATGGCAACCCTGTGTCGATCGGAGTGGCTCGCAAATTTAGCATTGTTAGCTGCACACCTTCTCGGTTTCAGGTGGTCTTCTTGATGATTGGTTTGATGTGTCGATGAAACCGTCCACCAGTGGGTACTAGTTGTATCGATACTGCCGATTATCGAGATCGGACGCAATGAACTGCCATGGTCGTGACGGTAGTTCGTGCGGTATCAGGGGCTCCTTCCTGTGTGCGTCCTGGTGCTCCTGGCAGGTCTCGCACGAGTTGCAAATTAGTTCGACATCTTTGTTTACAGTTTCCTGATAACTCCCTGGATGATCAGTTTGTCAATCTCGAGTTTCAGTTCATCTTTGACGTGGATTGGACACTTGCGCGGTGCATCTATGGAGGGATATGAATCTTCCTTTACTGTTAACGTTGCCTCCCCAGCGAAGTTGCCAAGTCTGTTACACTGTTCAGGGTATCCCTCTTTCAGGTTTTGAACATTGTTGATGTAAATGTTCTTTTGTGATCTCTCCGACTTTTTTTCAGGATAACCTTTGGGTACTTCTTGGAAGATGTTGCATGCATAGCGATTTTCTCATTTGGCTTTGTCATGACACCATCTATGTTTATGGTGACCAGTTTGAGTTTCTCGCATGTTGGTAATCCGATGACGGCTGGCCCTGGCACACTGACTACGTAGAATGTAGTATTTCTCCAGCTACTTGACTGACATTTAGTGTCGATTCTTCCAAGGCAGTGCATCTCTTCACTGTTGTGAACAGTGACCTTTATGTCTGCAGATTTGAGAAGGTTGTTTGTGTCAGCCTTGCTACCATACCTTTTTGAAATGTGCTCAATGGGAGAGTATTGCCGGAAGCTGCTGTGTCTATCTTCAATCGAAGCGTATAACCATCTCCCTTGAGTCCGGGTGGTTGCCCGTTGAGAACAGTGAACACTTCCTCACGTGCTGTCGATCCGTGGCTGATTTCATCAAAACATTGTGTGCTGATGGTGATTGCAAATAAAGACCATCTGTCTCGTAGTCAGCACCAACGGCATCTACTCTTGCATTCCTGCGGTCTGAGCTCGGTGTACGCTTGTATTTGTTCTGCTTGTTGGGTCGTTTTCTTCTACCTGAGTTCGATCCTCGGCGTTTCCCGCTGCTGATTCTTGTACGCCTTTGCATCCTTGATTTTCGGGGCACACTTGCCAATATCCAATCGACCATACAAACTTTGCATATCTCTTTATATGCTGGTTTGTGCCACAGTTTCCACATTTTCGACCGCGCGAAATAATTTCATGGATGTCTGTCTGTTTGGTAGTTTGTTGTAGTTGGTCATTTCATGCTGGTAGTGTTTCATATTTCCGACTTTCTTTCAGTACATCTCTCAGCAGGTAGCCAGTAGCTTTCACAAGGAGTTCCCTGCGGAAACCGTCACAGGGAGTACCGGCAGTGATGAGTTCGATTAGGCGGTTGCTTAACTTCAGGGAATTGACACTTGTTGGCTAGCGTCCGGGCACGAGTTGTGAAATCGTCCAGATATTCGTCCTGTTTCTGTCGGTATTGCTTCAGGTGGAGCCTATGTATTAAAAAATTGACGCTGGTTCTCCAAAGGTGTCCACAGCTCTCTTGGGTTTTCCTTCTGTGCTTCAGTCAAGTCACTAGCATTGAGTCGTTTGAGGCCTTCATCACCTATGCCCCGGCATATTTTCCATGCTTTTGCTACGTCATCTGTTATATTTTAGTCGTCCAAGAACTGAGCCATTTTCTGCTTAAACAGCCACAGCGCCTCAGTCGTATCTAAGCTGGACCAGTCCATGGTCGGTATTTGCTATAAGAATACTGCCATTGTGTGTGCTATTTATCCGTAGACAAATAAATTACGACACGAGAGTGTCAACCACGTGCGCTGTGCGATGAGCGATATTCGGGGTCGCGGCATGTTTTGTCACTTTTTGGTTGGGTTCGTGTGTGTTTTGCACATCGTAACCTGTTTGTCTTCTTCTGTGATGTTTTATGATCATCAGCGCTGCCACCATGAAGTGACTTCTCTACACGTAGATACACATGATAGAACCTGCGCGTCGGCAGCAGAGGCTTTTTTTCCTGTTATAACAATACACTGGTGTCAATACTTGACCAGCATGCTCCTGCAAGAAAGTGCAACATCACAGTAAAGAACAATGTGCCATGGTACAACGCGGACATAAAAATTGCTCAACCAAACGGAAGCGGCTGGAACATCAGTGCAGGAAGACACAACTAACTGTACACCGTGATATGTTAACATGACAAAGAAACAAAGTGAACACCATGTGCGCTGAAGCAAAGAAGACCTACTACAACGAAAAGTTGTCGGACATCCGTAGTCATGCGCAATTCTACAACATCGGAAACAAGTTGCTGCATCGGCGCAAAACAATAACACTATCGAACTATGAATGTGCTGAATCACTCGCTAACAAGTTCGCAGACTACTTCGATGAAAAGATCCAGCGTATTCGCACCACTCTAAGCTATCGACCTATATCGAACATGTCCTTTCCGTTGTTGTGGCAGACCGGTTGATTGCACACATGCGTAAAAATTATCTCTACATGCCGTTACAATCAGCATACCGGCAAAACTGCAGTACCGAAACAGCACTACGACACGTGCATGACAGCGTAATCCGGTCCATCGACGAACGCAAAGGTGTGATTTTGTTGCTAATCGATCTGAGCGCAGCATTTGATACGACTGATCACGCTATTCTTCTAAACACTTTGGGTAACACCATCGGCGTCAAGGATCGTTGCTTGTCATGGGTCGCTGCCTACTTACAACACAGACAATGCACGGTGTTAATTGCCGGTGAGCAGTCAAAACCACACAAGCTGACATGTGGTGTCCCGCAAGGGTCAGTCCTCGGACCACTGTTGTTCACGATTTATATGACCCCTCTTGCCTCAATACTTAAACTTCATGGCATGACTTACCATCTATACGCCGACGACAACATTTCACCTGAGATTGCCATCAGGAAAATGGAACGCTGTGTCGTCAGTATCCGTCAGTGGATGAAAACCAACATGCTTGAAGCTGAACGACGACAAAACAGAGATCCTCATCATCCGTCCGAAATCAGCACACCAACACCATATTCCCGAAAGTGTAAGAATCGGTAACACCAACGTGACACCCAACACGCACGCCATAAATTTGGGAGTGACATTCGATTGCAATATGTCCCTTGAGCGACACGTAACAAACATTTCCAGAACAGCATACTACCATCTCCACATGGAGTATGGTCGGAATGCCCCTCTGCCTGAATGCCCCAGTCGCCATGCCCCTACTGCCTAGTCGCAATGCTCCAACCGCGAAGTCGCAATGCACCCACATTTTGGAACACCGTGGTTGCAATGCTCCAGTTTTAGTTTTCAGTTTTAATGTTAGGATAACAACGGTTTTATTATCGCTATGCGTTCCAGTTGTACTTGTTTCCAGCGGCAATATATATATATATATATATATATATATATATATATATATATATATATATACATATACATATACATATACATATAATACATATCATATACATATACATATACATATACATATACATATACTATACATATACATATACATATACATATACATATACATATACATATACATATAATATACATATACAATACATATACATATACATATACAATAATATAAATCATATAAATACATATAATAATACATATACAATACATATACATAATACTATCATATGCATATGCATATATATACAATATGCATATCATATGCATATCAATCATATGCATATGCATATACAATACATATACTATCAATATACATATACATATCATATCATATCACTATATACATATACATATACATATACATATACATATACATATACATATACATATACATATACATATACATATACATATACATAACATAACATATATTCATTTGAATTGTTAAGAAAACTGATGGCAACACTAATAACATATGGTCTTTTACGGTTAATTTTGCACGCGGGACACCAAAAACGACGTCGCGATGGCATAGTCTCAAACTTTGGAAAAAAGTACACTGCTAAACATGACTTCCATCATCTGGCATAGAATGAGCCTTTGTTTTCGCAGAATTAAGTGATATCTCTGAGTTTCTCCAATTATTTTGGAGCTGACACGTACGATCTTCTGTAAACTGTTCTTAACACTCAGGTTAACAAAAACATAAGATCAGCATGTCAGTACGGTATGTAACAGTAGCCAATTTAAATTTCATTCGGTACACAACTGGAAGCCTATGTAACTGTGAGAAACGGGGGCTTTAAGTACCACGCATGCTAAACAGTTGTGTACACGTTAGAGTGTATTGCGACTAGGTTTGGGGCATTCCGTTCTCTTTAACCGACTGTCGGTCGGCTGCGGAACTACGCCGAGAAGACTGTCTGGTGACTTTGCCGGCTTTTGGATATTATTCGTGTATTCACCTCAAGGATATTGTTTAATCCTGCCGTAATTCCTATTTTATAAACAAATGGAAATTTGTATTTCTATTTGTTTTTGTGTTAGTATAAGTTTAATGTTGAATAGATTTTATAATACAGCATTATCTGATAAAACAAAAGGTATCGTTATTTAATTTTTTATTTCAAATTCGGCCTGAGAACCAATCAGCGTCTCTATACTAATCTGGGTTAAAGCCGCTTTACCGGTTACAACTGCAGCGTATTAATACCCCAGACAGGGTTGGGGTGCTTAAAAGTGCTGCCACCTCACAGAGCCTGGGTAACCGTGGTTAGCACGACGACGGTCTGTGTCTCCATTCATGCTCTTGTATCCTGTCGTCATCTAGCGTACATACATAGGCAAAGCGTTGGACTATACGCTGTAGTGTGTGTGTGTGTGTGTGTGTGTGTGTGTGGTGCGTGCGTGCGTGCGTGCGTGCGTGCGTGCGTGCGTGCGTGCGTGCGTGCGTGCGTGCTGTGGTCCGATGCTGCGGTATTTATATATATATATATATATATATATATATATATATATATATATATATATATATATATATATATATATATATATATATATATATATATATATATATATGAATGCAACGGTAAGCTAGATGTTGATTGGCCACACATTGAAGGCTGAAAGTAAATATAAGACGGAACATTTGCAGTTTAAGCATTCATTGAAGAAAAACCACCAAAACGATCTCCGGTGACGATACTTCACATTGTTTATTTATTACAAGTATGATCTGGTCACTTGATCACTAAATAATAAATATTGCCTGAAATCGATCAAGATAATAATAATTATAACGCGTTTTCGTCTTCGACCCATTATCGCCGCAGTGAACTCCACCAGATGGCGCCACCAAACTGTTGACTAATCCGTGGAGCTCACAACCAGTGTTTTCTGTAATATCATCACAGATTACATGAAATATACATTTTAGATGTATCTTTACAACAGCTGCTAACATTTAATAATCCGATTTATATGTGAGCAAAAACATGTCAATTGCGTATGTGCAGCTATATTCAAATAGCTATACAATAGATGATATGAGCACATAGTTGTTTAGTTATATACATGTTTATCAAGTTGTGTCCCTTACATGAATATACAATACTACAATTGCTCTTAATGCACATTCCACAAGTGCCTTCGGGGCTGGTGACACGTTTGATATGGTGGGAAAGTACTTTTCACCGTCATCCTCATTCCATCCTAGTCTTACTGAACCCAGCATAGTGGGTTCTGCAACTGTCTCCTGGACGTCCCCATATGTTCGCTTGGTAGTGTGAACTCAATACATATGTGATGTATGGCGGCACCAGGAATGGAAATAGTTACTCTACTCCGTGGTTTGGCTTTTGTTATTTGAACAAGTGCCACCATACTTGTATCACCGTCACATCAGGATGGTTGGATTGTGACGTCGACACAGGAACCGCTTACACTCAGATAGCACCCCATACGCTCTAACCACAGGGCCACCCACCAGGGGCGCAGGTCTCATCGTCGGGAGCTTCCAGGAAGGCTTCGAGGCATGCAATGTGTTTATTTCTGGATAAATGCACAATTATAAGCATGAAGCCACGTAGCTTTGTTGTCTTATCAGCACACAGAGCATTGCATATAAGCTTAGGTCTCGCGCACGAAAACGAGGCTGGGGGCAGTTGGGGGCAGGAAATTAATATTCTCCATGCTAACATATAGGACTTTGTTTTGTTTTTGTTTGTAATAATCGAACTGTTCCCGAATAGCGTGTTTCAGTTATATTGTCCGAATGATTATTACAAGCAGAAGCAATGGATCACTTTGCCAGTGACAATGATCACGGAAATCATGAATTTTAATTGATTATAATGGTGGTTATCATGGCATTAGCGGCAAATACTTGTGTTTGGCGATCTTGACTAATAATGAAGAGTGCCATTTTTCGCGCAGTTCAACTTGTTTGGGGCAAACGTATACATGTGTTATGATTATGTGCATTTAGACAACTTGTCAGATATAAATGCTTATCGAAACCACAACGTACAGCAATGTAAAACGCAAATCCCGTAAAAGACACATACGGCCTAAATGGTGTTTATTATCTGCACTACGTAAACCGTCTGATAGTGTGGTAAACTCAATATTAAATCAGACAGTGAATATAAAAAAGGTATATCACAATAATATATTATATTTAAGACCTGATTTTATTAGCCAGTCGGAAGCTACAACTGTCATCCATCGTTAGACTATTATTCTTGTGTCCAGTCCCCAATCAGCTGCAGTCCCGCGGAGTTTCGCCATATATTGTGACCTACTTACATGCCCTATTATTCAATTATTTGTGTCCGGTGGCGGCCATTTTTGGATTGACAATTGTAATGCATCTCAGCTTGTTATATCTTTATTTTAATTGTCTTCAATAAATTAATAGTTTCGTTGGATTATCGTACCTCAAAACATATAAAATAACCGCGAATTCACGTTTCGATGTAACTTATTGCCAAATATATTGCGATTACTCGATTTCTGGATTTGCGGTCATCTTGAATTTTACAGCCACACGAAAAAAAGGAAGCAGTTTCATTTGCAGTCCATATGATCAATATATATGAATAACTACAATTATTTTACATCTAGGTATGAAAATTTCACATAATGGCATAGCAACATATAATGGAAATTATGCATACATTTTACGGTCATTGTAACGTGTGTGTGTGTGTGTGTGTGTGTGTGTGTGTGTGTGTGTGTGTGTGTGTGTGTGTGTGTGTGTGTGTGTGTGTGTGTGTGTGTGTGTGTGTGTGTGTGTGTGTGTGTGTGTGTGTGTGTGTGTGTGTGTGTGTGTGTGTGTGTGTGTGTGTGTGTGTGTGTGTGTGTGTGTGTGTGTGTGTGTGTGTGTGTGTGTGTGTGTGTGTGTGTGTGTGTGTGTGTGTGTGTGTGTATATATATAAACATTGTAACAAAGACAAAACAGCCATATATATGTAATAATAATTATATAATCTGTTGGTATAGCATAGAGGTAATACCAAGGGATTTTTATTTCATTGGATGTTTCTAAGAGCATCTCCAGGCCTCCCGCAAAAGTTGCACATTTGTCTGGTCTTAGTATGACTTGCATATTAGCCAACTTGTATATTCCTGGACTTTATATATATATATATATATATATATATATATATATATATATATATATATATATATATAACACACACATACAAATATGTGATTTTTCTTATAATTATGTATGTGTGTTTGTTATCTCTCTTAGTGTTAGAGATACCTTTGTATGCTACATAAATATAGCTTATCGATCATAGCGCCCTTTATAACCTCGCTTGTCGATCGTATCTCCATTTATAGCCAAGTTTAACGACAATTGCTCCGTGCATCCATCTGATGACAACTATTAGAATATCTATTGATTTTGTCATTAGCAAATCCTGTTTTCTAGTTGCCCTGAAGCGAACACTCCTGCTGTGGAAAAATTCCGCCACCATTAATGCGCATGACTGTTTTGCATGTACACATTTTCACGGGGAGACGTCAGGGCTTGTTAGCGATGGGCGATACATATATAGACTAATTGTATAAACAGATAGGCAGGGCCGTATGTATACATACTTTTATATCGTGATTATATTATCTACGCATAAATATAAAGTGATACACATTACGATAGTTGTAGACTCAATTAATTGTCAATATTGTCTTAACACTATAGGTGTAATGCATTCACAGCGTGTATATAATACCCTAGAACATGAGCAAAACAAATAACTAATTAATGTAATGTCGAGTTGGCAAACTTGCGGTCTTCAAGCTTTATGAAGAATAATTATCTGCTACGCGATGGTTGTAAAATTATTATAATGTTATTCATTTGGAGGGACGAAACTTGGGAAATTATTTAAAGCTTCCCAATCATTTCGTTTTGCCCATCGCCAATCATTTTCTTTCATGTCCAGGCGCGTTCCATATAAATAGGTCAAGTAATAAGCGCAGTTTGCTTAATAAAAGAACTACTAATAACTTTTTATCTAATAAAAAACAATCAGCGTTACACCGGGTAGCAGACGAAAACTGATCGCGTTGGCAACAGCTGGCGCCATTTGTTTAAACTGGGCGGTCAGCCATCCAGGCACATGTATGCCAGTACAGAAAACATATTACCGGAATATACTATTACAAAGTAAATTATAATCAATGCATTTCAGAAAAAATGCCATAATACAATTACACAATAACATTCTTATTTTGCCTACTGGAAATCAAAAGTAATTTTGTTATTGTTTCATATCAGACCAATTGACACACATATATGGCACTCTTAGTCTGCGTGAGTTTATGTCTCTTGGCGCAGCATCGCACCGCAAATTTTAAACAGTCCTACTAACTAATTATTAACGATGTTTTTCAGTTGCCAACGACAATACAACGGCGGTTGACAATGCAATTTCAAACAAAGTCCTCAATATAATATCGACCCACGCGATGACAATCACGTTTACCCTGGCGGTTCGGGATATTGCACTTCGGAGAAAAGAATTGATTTTTCGGCTAAAGGGATGGGCAAAGCTTGGGGAAATATTCTAAGCACTCACCAAAAGTAGCCACATTCAGCACTGTAATAATCGAACAAGCACGGCTTTCAGTGAATTACAAAAACAACATTTCGACGGATGTGTATTAGTTAATAGTAATTAAATTACAGATTTCCATTTTACATGGTTATTTTCACAATGTCAAAATATTTAAAATGTTCTCGCTGAGAAAATATCTGCCAGTATACTATGTATATTACCGGAATATACTATTACAAAATCATCATAAATTCCATTACAAAGTCATCATAAATTGCATAGTACAATTACACAATAACAATCTTATTTTGCATACTTGAAATAAAAGTTTTTCCTGTTTCAAAACAGACCAATTGACACACATTTATGGCACCACTCCCAACGCAACTTGTGAATATTCCTACTAACCAATTATTAATGATGTTTTTCATTCCCAATTGCTAACGCCGGAAGTCGTACAATTTCAAACAAAGTCCTGAACATAGAATCGATGCCCGCGATGACAATCACGTTTACCCTGGCGGTTCGGGATACAGCACTTCAGAGAAAAAAAATTGAATCTTTTTCGGTTAAAGGGATGGGCAACATTTTTTGATGTATTTTAAGCACTCACCAAAAGAGGTTAAATTCAGCATGTATTAATCAAACTAAACCCTGAAATAGTAACGTATGGGTCATTTCGAGTTAGGTGAACAACTGGCTCCCATAATGAATTACACCATCTTAGTATTGACTCATGAGTATACGTCAAAACAAGCTTATACTTGAAATATTAACTTATTTCGAGCATCCAGTTTTTTCTTCACGGGTCTGATTACTAAAACGTAGGTTTGACAGTTGGCATTTACATGCCTACCTTTCTAGGCGAATGACATTTTTATGAGGAATCAAGATGACCATGCAATATATGGCTGGTACATATATGAGCTTATCCATATAAACCAATATAAAAAATTATCTTGACGCCGCATCGCACAGCAACGCTTGCATAGTCCTACTAAATAGTATTATTAATGATGTTTTAGTCGCACCAGGCAACGATCATGAGGTGGACATTGCAACGCCATTCCTGAATATAGAATCGATCGCCGCGATGACAATGACGTTTACTCTGGCAGTTCTAAATACAGCACTTCTGAGAAAAGAATCGATTTCTTCGGCTAATGGGATGGGCAAAACGTGTGGAAATAGTTTACGCACTGACAAAAAGTAGGTAAATTCAGATGAGATCAGTTGAGTACTATATTGGTGCAAACATTTTGAGAATTACGCGGAAGGATTAAAATTATAAATATTGCTATTTCGTGAATATAATTATGCACTTAAAGTCACAGTCTTAGAAATATTTATTCACAAACAGCTGTGAGAGATGGTGCAATTTAGGTACTCGTCGCAGGCTTTGACGGACGTTTTGATGAGTGTTACGTACGTTTGTGCATCATTTTACCGTAAAGTTCATGTAGCTAGTGTCCCGCATATCTCAACAAGCTTATTCAACTTGTGAATATTCCTACTAATCAATTATTAATGATGTTTTTCATTCCCAGTAGTTAACGCGGTGCAATGTCGGTGCAATTTCAAACAAAGTCCTGAATATAGAATCGATCGCCGCGATGACAATGACGTTTACTCTGGCAGTCTAAATACAGCACTTCTGAGAAGAGAATCGATTTCTTCGGCTAATGGGATTGGCAAAACTTGTGGAAATATTTTAAGCACTGACAAAAAGTAGGTAAATTCAGAGGAGATCAATAGAGTATTCATATTGGTGCAAACATTTTGAGAAGTACGCGGAAGATTTAAATTATAAGTATTGCTGTTACGTAAATATGTTCATAAATAAAAATAAACACATCTTAGAAATATGTCCATATGCCCAGCTGCATGAACAACACAACGAGACGGTGTACAGTGTGTCAATCAAGTATTAGTTGACGGGGAAATGTTGAGATCGAGAGAATGTTCATATTGGTGCAGACATTTAGAAAACTACGTGAAAGGATTACAATTATAGGTATAGCTTTTAAGTAAATATATTTCATAAAGTAGCAGTTAGCACATCTTAGAAATATTTACTTATAAACGGCAGTTAGAGATTGTGTCATTTGGTGTATCACTATATCGTAAAGTTCATTTCACCAGTGTCCCGCATATGTCAACAAAATACATATCACCATGCACGGTTTTCACTTAATTACAAAACAACGGATATTTATTAGATAGTAGCAAATAAATTGCAAAATAGCATTGTACATTGTTATGTTCACACTGTCTAAGAAAATACCGCTTTGTGCAAAATCCCTGTCTGCCAGTATAGTGTGCATATTACCGGTATATTACAAAGTAAACTGTATAATCAATGGCGTTGATAATACACTCCATAATACAACTACACAATAATATTCATATTTTGCATACTGGAAATGATCAGTATTGTGTTATTGTTTCATTGTTTGGCAGACTTAATGAGTGAGAGTTTATGTCTCTTGACGCTGCATCGCACCGCAATGTTTGAATAGTCCTACTAACAATAATTAATGATGTTTTTTAGCCGCACCAGGCAACGATCATGAGGTGAACATTGCAACGCCAGTCCTGAATATAGAATCGATCGCCGCGATGACAATGACGTTTACTCTGGCAGTTCTAAATACAGCACTTCTGAGAAAAGAATCGATTTTTTCGGCTAAAGGGATGGGCAAAACCTTTGAACATATTTTAAGCCCTGACTAAAATCATTTTGAGAATTACGCGGAAAGATTAAATTATGAGTATTGCTATTTCGTAAATAGAATTATGTTCATAACGTTACAGTCAGCACATCTTAAACATATTTATTCATATACGGCAGTCAGAGATTGTGTAATTTATGTAATCGATATCAGGCTTTGACGGACGTTTTGTTGAGTGTTAAGTGAGTTTGTGCATCATTTTATCGTAAAGTTTTTAGTCTCACCAGGCAATGATCATGAGGTGAACGTTACAACGTTCAGGTGAACACTACAACGCTAGGAGACAATGCAATTTCAAACAAAGCACTCATATAAATCGATCCCCACGATTACAAACATGTCTCTACTCCTCTGGCGGTTCAGAATACTGGATTTCGCAGAATCCAAGCGGTTTTGTTTTTGGCTCGCGGATGGGAAGAATAGTAAATATTCTAACAATGTTGCTCGGCTGATTGCATTGAATAAAAACTGAACTGTTCTGATGAAACCATGTTGTGCAAATGACAAAACATATGTCCAGCGTAAGTATAACGTAAGCTGGCATATTTGGTGATCTTGCCTGCGACGTTAGTGACAACGAAGAGTGGAGTTGTATATTTCCGTCGGCATGATGTATATAATGTATCATCACGGTTGAATTACACCGTGATTTGAGAAATGTCTTTATGACGTCTTGAAAACGATTGTCACAAACTGACGTGTTAAGTAGCGAAACGTTCGTGCGCCCGCCCGCCCGCCCGCCCGCCCGCCCGCCGCCCGCCCGCCCGCCCGCCCGCCCGCCCGCCCGCCCGCCCGCCCGCCCGCCGCCCCCGCCCCCCCGCCCGCCCGCCCGCCGCCGCCCGCCCGCCGCCCGCCCGCCCGCCCGCCGCCCGCCCGCCCGCCCGCCCGCCCGCCCGCTGCGAGTGCTACCTGTTCACTTTGCTGATGTTGAGCCAAGATACGAACTTCGGCTTTCCGGTAAAGTTCTACTCGAGTCGTCATAAAATGTCCAGTCGATTAAATTTGGATCGAGTCCAAAAAAGGTTTCGAGTTTGCCGGTAAAGTTCTATCCGAGTCGCCACAAAGTCCAGTCGCTGAAATTTGGATCGAGTCCAAAAAAGGTATATTATAAATGTAAAATACGCCCACAGATAATCAATGTTCATTTCGGACGCGTTCATTGTACACATGAATTATGTGATAATACAATCACGTGTACAACGCACTGTAAGTTCACAGGTCACCGGTCGACCGCTTTGTCACTGATGTCCTATCACGGTTTGCCAGATGTAGCGTATCGATTTTTGTATGCAATACTATAAAGTTCTTGTGTTCAGAGGAATTTGCTAGTCGATTGGCATATCGCAGTGCGATATTCATTCGACGCATTTGGAGTTCTAGAAGAGAGAGACCTACCAACAATGTCGACGCGACGCTTCAACAAGCTGACCCGGCGCCTTCCGTCTATTCGGCTCTGGCGACTGCTCCGAGATCTCATCTTGGCAATGGTCTGCTTCTGGGCTAACAACTCAGAGGGTAAGTAATTGCATATTTACAAGATATGAGTGCAGTATTGAAATTGCCAAAGGTGATTTGTTTTTAAACAGGTACAGCGGATGCAATTAGGTGATTGGAAAACTAGTTAAGGCTCATGTTCCCTTAGCGATCTTAGTGGACATATTGGATCGTTCACGACTCTCAGTCTCGATTTGGACGGGACTTCTTGTACCGTGCATGAACTAGCAGATACCAGGTATAGTTGCTGTGGTCACGTACGTGCAAACGAGAAGCTAGTTTTCCATAACAACAATACAAAGCGAAATTGTCTACTAAACTCTTGAGTCATATATTTCATCACATTAATAACGGATAGGTACTTGTTTTTTTAAAGAAATTGTTTTACATTCGATCTTGATCTGATGAGGCATGTTCAAAATTATAAACGATATATTGTGGGCTGGTACCGCTCGTGTATGTGTGTGTGAATGCGTGCACGTGCGCCTGTGTGTTTGAGTGAGTACGTTTGTGTGGGAGTGTATGTGTGCGTGTGTCCATGTGTGTGTTTGTGTGTGTAGTACAACAGTAGAAAAAAACTAGCGTATGGTAGAGGAAAAGTAAACTGTATTCACTTGTGTGTAAACGATGAGCGAAAAGGGTTTTGTGGGATCAGTTTTGCCATATAATACATATACGTTCAGCTGCGTATAGGAGGATTGACAGCACGATTACACGGTATATCTAGCCTTTAACCCGCATGGACTCACGGTGGTTGTTCCAGAGTCTCTGGCGTAGTCGGCCGAAAGATAGGTGAATTTCAGAACAGAGTTCAGCTTGTTTCCATCAACTATGATATCATCCTCTCGTGTTCTTGTAGAGTTGGTTTGGTACAGCACCTCGGTCTTTTTGATGTTAAGCTTCAGGCCGAATTTATTTGACGCATCGGAGAAAGCATCCATTATTTTCTGCATCTCTTCAGCAGAGTGCGCAACCAGTGCACTGCCATCTACGAATAGCAGCTCTCTCATTAATATCCGCGTAGTCTTGGTCTTCGCTCTGAATTGTGCGACGTTGAATAGGTCAGCCCTCTGTCTGGACTGTATGTAGACGCCATCCCCCATGTCTCGGAAAGCCTCGTCAAACATTGCTGATAGGAAGATGGAGAGAAGAGCGTTGGGGCCAGTACCCAACCTTGTTTTACCCCTTTTATAACACTGAACGATTCCGAGACTTCCCCTCCCACACTAACATTCGCCATCACTCCGGTATGTAAAGCCTCGTTCATAGTTTTGACCTTCTCTGGGCATCCACACTTCTCAGTACCTGCCACAGACCGGTCCTCTCAACTGTATATAATGCCTTACTAAATCGACAAATACCACGTACAGTGGCTGGTCCTGCCCATTGCAATTGTCTTGTAGCTGTAGGATACAATATATCATATCCACGGTGCTCTGGTTACCTCTGAAGCCACATTGTGTCTCCGGAACTACTTCGGTTTATGTGGATAGTGTGTTGAGGAGGATCATGGCGAGAAGTTTGCCTGTTATGGAAAGAAGAGAGATTATGCTATAGTTCCCATAGACTGTTCGATAACGTTTCTTATAGATTGTTACAAAACTGGCATTCTTCCGTGTTTTTAGTACAGAACCCATCTCCCAGGCATTGGTGGTTAGTGGATGCAGTCTGCTGAACAGATTGTCTCCTCCGTGCTTCCATATTTCAGCAGTAATTCCATCACACGCAGGTTCTTTGTCATCTTTAAGGCCGGCGATTGCTCTAGCCATCTCATCCATGGTTGGAATCTCACCGATGCTTGACTTGGTAATGCGCTGCGTGATCTATGTCGCCAGGGACGTTGAGTAGCTTCTGGAAGTGTTCATTCCATCTTGCCACAACTATCTTGCTGTCAGAGAAGTTCTCCATTCCATATGTTGATATCAGGTGAACAGGTCCGTTCTTCTTGGGTCCCCACGCTTACTTCAGTCCATGGCAAATGTTAGTGTTGGAAATATCGATCTTTGACATACGTGAAGTCAGACGGCAGTTCCAGCGTAAACCTCTGATTTAACTGGATCGTAAAAGCTGAGGGTTATACCTCAATTTGCTTTGTAGGTGGTGTACAGTTTTGGCGTAAAGTGTGTGCTTCGTGCGTTAGTTAATGGTGTATGTCGTAACAAAGATTTATAAACAGTGGTGTCTCAAATCGCATTGGTCAAGGTGTATGCATCATCGACTGCTAACATTCGTGTAATTTGTATGGTTACAAAATGTATAGATAGTATCGAAGTGTTTTTAAGGCACAATACAGGAAATGTGATATATACTGTAAATGTATGAGTGTGCGTGCGTCTGTATGTCTGCGCGCGGGGGTGTGTGGGTGCGTGCGTGCGTGCGTGCGCGCGTGTGCGCGTATGCGAGTGCGTGTGTGCGTTGAATACTGTCATATCACCCTAACCCACCTAAGCAGCTGTCGGCTATTACTAATTATAATCATTTTAGACGTAGGGAATACTGATATTTCCCACAAAATACTTATTCCCATAACCTGATTGTTTCTTCTTTAATTTATTCCTGTCGTCGTACTGCCTGACTGGTTCCAATCATTATGCTAATGGCAAAATCTAATTAATAGCTAATTATCATTGTTGATTCCAGTTAAGCCAATAACCATGAGCGGAATCGAAATATAATACATATAATGCTATGTTTGCTTATATAACCCTTATGTAGTGTCAAAATGGTCGAAACCGTCAGTATCCTGTTTTGGATGAATTCACCGGTTTACGTGTATAACGCTGTATAACTGTTCTTTCAAATTCGGGGTTTGAAAACCATTCAGCGACGGGCTATATTCATCCTGGTGTGGCAAATATTCGAATACACAAAACCGTTGATAATTGTACAATTGGGTAGATACTGGACAATTATTTATCCGACTTCAAATTGGGAGTTGGTATTTGCACTGTTTTACGGCTGAGGAAGTGGTGACTGGAGAAGTTAATAAACTAACACGGCTAACGTCTAACAGGTACATTGCACATGGGATTTGCTATAGGGGTAGTTTACATGACAAACAGTCCTGGCTTGTGAGGGTGGCAGCATCACTTTAGTCCACGTGCATATAAGTCCGTGCTTAGTCGAGTTTCAGCTCGTGCACTAAACCTCTAAATGCAAGGCAAGATGATGACGTCATAGACCAGACAAGAGAGATGCTGCCACAGCTATACAAAAAACAAGTGATTTTAGAGTGGCAACTAGCGTTGCAGTACACGCGACAGCATTTATGTAGGCGGCGAATATTTGCGAAGTCTGCTGGTGTCGCAAGAAAGTCGCGCGAGGTCACGGGTTCACATCCGGATTTATGTCACACCGTTGAGGGGTCAGAGCACAGAAAAACAACAGATGTGGTGTGATTAGGTCTGCATTTCGGGGTAAAAAAATTTAATTGATGTGCATCGTGTGATTTCATGCATTGCAAACAAACTGACATTAGAAGACATTGCTGGCATGGACGCAAGTCACCTGTGCCACAACAGCCTCTGTGCTACTGCCTCGCATAGAGTCAGAGCAGCATGGTCATGGTATAAATAACAACGGAGGCCAAATAACAATAGGTCGTTATAGGATAGCTTGTAAAAGCAGTCGAAATGTATGCAGTGGACAAGCACCGTTTCCGGATTGCGTACTTTCACTGGCCTTGCCTAGAGAGATATGAGATGGTAGGTGACACTTACTTTTTCATGTAGTTATGTCTGAAGAGCTGTCATGATGATGATATTGGACTTGGTGTTGTCGAAGCTTTCCGCTGTACATACGAGATTTTACGCTTGACTGTGAATCCATAGCTGCATGTGATGTGTAGATCGGGTAGGTAGGTCATCCATGAGTTTAATTGTGGTCGCAGGTCTTGTACGTCTCGGCGAGACGTTCACGTGTGAAAAAGGAAAGGACTGTAGTGCGTGGGCTAATTTTTGACAGCACTATACTCACATACAAACATATGCTCATTTCTTTTATTTGTCTAGTCACTCTTTGTCCGAATAATTGTGATCGTCTAGCTGTCTCAGTGACTGCAACGAGTAAGTGTGCTCACCATGGGTTTGTTGTGTCCGCCGTTGTCTCCTTTTCAGAACAGGCTACATTGCTGACACATTTTTTGACGCCTGTTTTTTTTATTTGTCCGGGTTGCTGTCACGTCGAGCTAACATTTCTTGTAAATGTCCACTTGACGCCGGTTTTGCTTTGCAGCAGAGTAATTTGACACCCTCCTGAACTTTGCATACTGAGCATGTAGTTTCTCAGATGGTAGCCGACGATATGCCCTCTGATATTTATCTTCATTTTGTATCTGTTTTGCTGCTTGTGCGACACACACCCTCTTGTGATAGGACACTGAACACTCCAGTTTTGG